>WHPX01000140.1:0-45685 GCA_011057435.1 Actinia equina
AAACGCAGCGCTCGTGCCCCGGCCGCTCCAGCTTTTCGTGAGGGGCGTGCGATTTGGGGGGGCGGGGGGGTGTTGTTTTGTGGGGGGGAGAATGCACAACTTCAAAATGACTGGATTATAAGCATTAACCCAAATATCAGTAGGTTTTCGTCTGGTTTCATAAAAATTAGATGATGTTTTTGGATCAACATTAGGTTTTAATTTAGTTGCAGTGGAAGGTTTTCGTGGAAATTTAAAACGGCAGAGTTTTGCCTTTTTTTGGCATGTTGTTGTATGTTTGTGAATTTGAAGCTGTGTTACTAAATCTCTGAGTTCTTTATTGTCGTCTGAAGGTATCTCAGTACTTACGCATTTATCTAAAAATTTACTGTACTCATTTTGACCTTCGGGTGTTTTTAAATCTGGAGCATCTTTAATCCACAAATATATGTGCAAGTAAGGACTTCCTCTAGACTGAAATTCTACTCGAGCAAAGTAGTCTGTGACTTCACCAAGAGGATTTAATTTTGAATTTCGTATTACATTTTTAAAGAATGACTTCCATCTATGAACAAAGTGTTGTGCAACCAGAACAGGATTGGATCGTACCAAATCAATATTTGACATCTGTGATAATTCTTCATCTGAATAGTCCAACTTAACAAAATTGATTAAGTCTTGCCAGTGATAATCATCGGCACTTAAAGTAAGAAACCAAGTTGGTGGCCCCAAACTTCTAAATTTTGCTAAAAGATCAAATAATGTGTTTTTCCAGTATGCTGCTGTTCCGCGAATGCTTTTTATGAATGAATATGAGTTATCATTGATTACAACATTGGAACTGTGACTTTTTAAGTCTGCTGCTTTTATTGTTGACAAATTAATTGTAGAATTTGAGGATTTCATTCTTACAGCAATTGAAATTTGTTCTTGAAGTTTGTGTTGTTCAAATACATTGACAGCCCAAAACAAATATGATAAATCTTTACGCCATCTACTATCTGCAGACATGATTCTATTCTTAAAGTATGATAATACAGAAAGTTTTGCTTCTCTTTCTTCTTTCAGTCCATTGATACCATAAGGAAACAACCAAGGGAAAAAACATTACCTCTGCTTTAGGGTGGTTAAATATATTGATAGGTTGAGATTGAATCCTAGGCAGACTTATGACTGGTACTTCATTGCAGTTGTGATTATGTAATCATTGATCGATATATTTGGTGCAACATAACTACTAGGAATGAACGATACGCTGTTGGTCAATGCAGAACTAACACTGGCATCATAATTATTACACTCGGAAAGAGATGAATAGACATATTGGCTTTTGTCAGAATTCAGTGTTTGTTTAGGAAAGTTTATGTTAATGTCATGATACAACTCATTGTTTGTTTTTAGCCAAAGGAGACTTTCTTCAATTCGTATTTTAGAGACAAGTTTATTTATTTGCTCACTCTGATAATCATGTTTGTTGAAATTTTTTTTTTTTGGCATCTTAATTGCAATTGTATTGATGTCTGGGTTGCACGGAAGTTTTTTATGTAACTGACATATATCTATTGGGAAATTTATAACCATTCCATCTTGAGCATACTGACTCCCAGCAGGAAGGCTCACAATAGTCATAAAAGCATGAATCTGGCTAATAAATCTCTTTTCCATGAAATTTAAGACTTTTAAACAATTTGGAACTTTACCATCTTCAGTTTTATTCAGAAAACTTGCTTCAGGTATTGAATGCTTCTGGATTCGTTGACAGCATTTATTGCAACGTTCAGCAATTTTGGTTTGTGTTTTTTCAAAAATTAATTGGTGCAGTTTTGAAGTTGATGGTGACAAAAATAGCTGTTTTCCTTTATTTTTAAACAGAAGTTCCCCACAAACAATGCAAGACATGAGCTTTGTAATGTTAATGTCGTCATAAAATACTTTCCTTATTTTTTGTAAATTACTAGTGCAACTTGGTTGTGCATGTACACCAACATTTTCTAGCTTTTGGTTTTTGTTATTAAAGCTGCTACATGTATCCTTCAGACTTGATTTTCATTGTTTAAACCTGTTTCAGATTCTACTTTGTTTTTCTTTGCCTTTCTATGACTTTGTTTTTTTGGTTTTCTAGTATTACAATTATACAAATTGTTATGAAATGAAATCATGTTCTCATTTACAAATGATAACTGTGGATGTGTTTGAAATTGGTCTGTTCTTAGTTCAAATAGTGTCATTTGTGAAACATTTGTACAGGGTACAAAGTGATTTGGCTGCCACATTTGATGGTGACCAACACTGATATTTGTCCACATGATATGTATTTTATGATTAGGGAAAGCATTCAATCTGGGAAGCAAATCACGATTCATGACGTAGCGTAGAAATGATCGAGTGGGAATTCTTACTTTCATGTCTGGATATATTGATGTAACTTTGCACTTTACAACTGAGCTTAAAGCACAAACATGCCACATTCCAACCCATGAATGTAATACTAGTGAGCTGTTGATACAGTTATTTATAGCTATTCTGCAATTCTCTTTTCAGTGTAAAGTCAATATTGTCAAATACTGAAGAATTTGAACATGATGTGACTGCAATAAATGGTATAATTGAATCATCACGTACTCCACATAAGTTTGTTTCATCAAGATACCAGTCAGTGTGTTCTAAAAGCTCAAGAATAGTTCTAACTCTTAGTTCTAAATGATAGTCTTGAGTGCCAAATAACAGTAAGCTAAATGCTCGAAAGCAACAATTTCCATCTCCTATTGTGTTTATAGGTAACAAATGACAAGGAGCATCACTTGGGTATATGGCTTTTGAAACAGTATCAATTATTAGTGTTTCACTGGAAAAACAGTCGCGTTTTACCACCTGTAAAATTACCACAAAACGCAACATAATCCTGAATTATCGGATATTTTACGAAAAGGAAAACTCGAGTTTTACGGGAATTTTGCTGACAGTAAAATTCCGGTAAACGTCCTATTATCGGGAATTTTACCGACGCTGTAAAATTGTTGTAAAATTTTAGTTATCCAGAATTTTCCGGTTACGTAAAATGTGGTAAAATGTAGCGTTTTCCAGCGTTTTCCTTTTGTAAAATTGACGTAAAACTAAGATTTTGCAGGATTTTCCTTTTCATGAATATTCAGAAGAACTCCGAGTTTTCTTGCGTTTTACAGGAGGATATAATTGACGTAAAATTCTAGTTATCCGGGATTTTTCGTTTCAGGATAATTAAGGAAATTTCTGAGATTTCCTGCCTTTTACAGGAGGGTATAATTGACGTAAAATTCTGGTTATCCGGGATTTTTCTTTTTAGGATTATTGGGGAAAACAATATATGTTATCCATAGAATTAAAGTCTTTTATTTTAAAAAATGACGTCTTATTTTTACATGTCATCAAATAAAGTAATGTTTTCCCTAGTGGAATTACAACACAACTGTAGTATTCAAAATATACAAATAAGTCAAAGTCTCTAAAAATCACAAATATATTGCTTATTAAAATACTGAAAAGGCATGCTTTCAAATCAGAGCCAGCATCACAGCCAGCATCACAGCCAACAAAACCTATATTTATGCCCCAAATCGAGAAAGGTAATCACGTTTTACCGTGCAGTAAAAATTTCATTTTTAAAAATTTTGTTACCCATTCTAATATTTATTTTAGAATGCAGAATGCCGCGCCAATCCGGATGCAGTGTGAACTATTATACAGCTATTTCAAAAAAATTTGGAGAAGATTTTCTTGCATGTTTTAAAATGTGTTGTATACCAAGCCTGAAATACACAGTGTTGACATTATTTACACATGCATAATAAGTCATGAGGAAACCAGTCAATCAATGGTCTATATTTGGGTCACATGATGTTACTTGAAACCTAGTAAAATCCTGTAAAAGGACTGAATTCAATAATAAATGAGCATGATGTGTCATTTTATAGCCTCCAATATCGGACTGGACGGGATATAGAGTCCGCGCAATTAGTTCCAAGCAACTAATTGCTTGCACTTCAAATCCTGTCCATTCCTCATTGTCGGCTTTGAAATATTGCTTAAAATACAAAATTAGTAAAAAACATGCAGAATGCACCTTCCCCAATTACCTTTTTTGAAAAAGGGGTGTATATGAACTCATTCCAAGTATTTTATACGTAATTAAAAAATATTTACATATAACGCGAGCGCTGATTGGCTGCCTACCGGATGTGTTTGTGTCAAAAGACAGAGACAAACTCGCGCAAAATCGTTTAAAAATACTTTACAAAAAAATAATAAAACGTACAATTCGGAATTTATAGATACTCGTGATGTTTTGAAAGTTATCAAATTGAACTCGCCTAAAGGCTCGTAAAGGCTCGTTCAATTTTGAAGACTTTGAAAACACCACTCGTGCCTAGTAATTCCGAATTGTACTCCAGATCGTGCGATTTCATATACTAGTAGCACTTTATAGGGAAAAGGGTTCGGCTAGCACATCATCTTCATGGGGCCCTATAGTCCACTTACGCAATCTTTGTGGAACAATAGCATAATCTCTGGTGCTAGGCGGCCCAGTCTGTCTTTCGACGATCTGCCGCCTCTGATAGCTTGTGAGGTTACTCTTCCACCTATCATCGAGAGACTGGAAAAAGGTTGAGAGCCGGGGACATCTCCAGGGGATGGGCCTCAGGTCCAGGGCTTCATCATCCGACTCCTCCGATGAAACGAGGGAAGAATGTAGTCCGGTACCCAAGTCGCCGTTCTTTTCCTGTTCTGTCGCTGCTGCCAGGCGACGTCTTAATTTCTGTCAGAAGAGGTAAATGAAAAGAGAAAAAGAATGATGAAATAGGTTCAAGCTCGTTTAGATAAATCATTCCTTAGTATAAAAAAAGTGTCCTCTAAAATCCCTTCAATATACGTTACTACTTGCGAATAAAATTCGGTTGTTACTTACTCTATCTATTCTTTGGTTTTTTCTTTGTCGTGTTTTATAAGCCTCGTCAGCCCCACTTTCCTGCCGCTTTCCGCGCTTCCTGGCGGTTTGATAAGTCGCCGATATAGCATCTGTTAGAAGTATGATCATAATAAATTAAATATCTCGCTCTCAATATTTAAAAAACTTTAATAATTCTATGGTAGTAAGTGAACATTTTACATATGTAATAATATGTGTTATGTTCTCCTCAAAATAAGAGAATAACTTTCAGGGCCATACCATTTATTCTTCTGGGAGTGATGGACGTATCGCCTCTCACTGTCTCCACTTCCATCACCTCCTTTAGCAATTTTTCAGATATAGCCAAGTTAACAGGATCGGTTTCTCTATCAATATAAACTTAAAGTTATTCAATGTCGAGTCTAAAGGTAGTGCATTTAAATTGTAAACCATGATTGCTTAAAGGGTGGATCCAGCCAAAATTTTAAGGGGGGGGGGGGGGGGGGGCTAAGTAAGTATTGGGTGGGCTAATTGAGTTTCTACCGTCAACACAACGAAAAACAATATAAAAAATATCGTTTTTTTCTGCTGAAGGGGGGGGGGGGGGGTGGTCGGCCTTCAGCCCCCCTTTATCCCCCCCCCCCCCCCCCTCTGGATCAGCCCTTGGGTTAGGGCCAAATTAAAAGAAGTAAAAGATAATAATTTATCCTTGATAATGATACTCCTTCAATCTTTCGTTAAATTTCATTATTACTTACTTCTTTGAGGTGTCCCATTCCAAATCTAATGAAATTAGCTTGCTGCGCACATGATGCTAGGTTTAAAAGTAATTAAATTCAAAAATCAAAGTCAAATCAAAAATGCGAAAACAAAATTAGTAATTTAAAGGCTAAACGCTTCCAATAAGCCTTTTCATAGTTTAAGAATCGATTCCACTGCGCATGCGAATTTATCCCGAATTTCTCACCTTATGTTTAATTAAGAACAATAGGTTTAAGACAGAAGGTGAGAAATTCGGGATAAAATCGCATGTGCAGTGGAATCGATTCGTAAACTATGAAAAGGCTTATAGGGGATGTATATCAAAGTTCACAAACCACTCAGTTGAATGCTGCAAAAAAAAAAAGAACAGGTAAATTTTCTATGTATTTTTTCGTTTATATATACACATATATGACTTTTTTGCATGTTGTTGGCGTTAAAATACTTACATTTCTTTTTTTTTTTAATGTCGAAGGAAAATACTTCAAATGATTATTTAGAGAAATCAAAACATTGTAATGTAATAGAGATTCGACTTCGTGCACTTTCGCTTTTAGAGTCACGTGACCTGCCACAATTGGCGCATCTTTCAAACTTGCATTTTCACCAGACATGCACAAGGGAAAAACCGAGGAAATTCGAAACTCGAGTTAAATACCTTGTAAATTTCTCGCTTATAAATATATTAAAAGGGCAAATAAAAAAACATAAAGTACAGAAAGAAATGTAAAAGCAATCTTGGTGACTTTTTAATTCAAAGGAAAAAAACTTTCGCGGGTAAAAAAACGCGGGAAAATCCAAGTAGTTGGTTTGCAAATTTCTCTCTCTCTTTTTTTTTTTGATCAAAAGTGCATCTAGGAGCTGAATAAAAAAACATTCTTAAATACGTTTTAATTCAAAAATATTTAAATATATAAATCTGCCTTGATTTTACGCCATTTGATAAATTTGAGTCGATTAAGCTAACTTAGATTAAGCATACTTACCGATAAGTCGGGGTTTCTCTGTATTTTTCTTTTACGAGAACTGTCAGGCGTTAAACCAGAACCGCTACGCGAAGCAGAATTTTCCTTTACCTTCTCTTCTAATGCGTCTAGCCGGGTCATGATCGCGTTCAAAGAATCATCCATCTTTTTGACTAACCTATTCTCCATTTCGCTAATTTTCGAAAAGACTTCATCGGAAAACAGTGCCGCGTTTCCATCAAGGACATCGACATTTCCCTTTACACTGTCTACTTTTCCACCAACTTCTTGAATGGATTTCAATAACTGTCGAAACTCTCCTGCGTTTCTATTCATTTTAGTAATACAACTAAATAACCAGAAATAACGGAATCGAATTTTTCGCGTTCTAATAAGACTAAACTTTAGTGGTCTACGAAGCCGAACTTCTGAAGAACGAACTCGATCAGAACTGAACTGGTTTGAAAAGAGTTTAGAACCGGTTTGAAATAGTTAAAACGAGTTTAGAACCGGATCGAAATTGGATCAGGATTGGATAATTATGTACACAACAACTGATATAACAGCTTGTGTGATTGGCTATTCCAGAATGTCATCCGCAATACAGATAAAATCTTTATTTTGATTGGTTATTTAATCTATCAAAATTAATGAAAATAAATACAACGAACTTTTTTTTAGTATTTGAATCGACAGGAGTTCTTCAGGGGGTAAGTATTTCATTTTTCTTTAGAATTTATAAACTTATGTAATTTAATTTATATGCAAACATACAAACATTCAAATTTGTTACAGGAACAATGGGGCTCTAAAAAATATGGTGATCAAAAGTATATATTTTTAGATGATTTAACTGCCCATCAATAAATTAATAAACATTTCCATGTTATAGGTCAAAGTCAAAAAATATTTGCAAGTCTCTAAATTCAGAAATTAATAAAAGGGTATTCAATATTAAAGCTAAGAATTTTATCCAAGTTCAAGAGGTAAGATTCATGTACTTAAAATTACGTTAAATAGTGGAAATAGTTTTAAAATTTTATTTAGCATTTACCTCAAATCGTTTAAAAAATGAAAAATATAAACAAATTACAAGCAGATGAGAGGTAAGGGATACCGTCACAGGTTTCCTCAATTACGACAGTCCCTTGAATAAAATGACATTAAATAATTGAACATTAACTTAATTACAGGAGAAAAAAATCACATTTTCAACTCAAAGATCAGAGTTATGTAATTAATGTTATGTCTCCATGGTTATGCCACTACTACTACTAACATTACATCTGTGTTAATATGCTTTAAAAAAAGTCCAGATCAATATTTTGGGGATAGCAGAGCTTTTATTCATAAAAGGCAGAGTGATTATTGGTGGAGTATTTCGCGAGCTGCGAGTCTTCAAGTGGCGAGGTAAAATAATATTAACCATAATCACTGAGCCTGAGGGGTATAATTATGTTATATTTATGGGTATAATTGCTTTAGTATTAATTTTAGACTTGAATATCAGAGAAAAGTTAAAATTCGAAGGATAAAAAATGATTCAGTCTATAGTTCCAATCTGGCATAAGACACTATACATTCAAGTATATTCAAGGCTAAAATTATGCTAACTACATATGCAATTATATATCTTTATAATTTGTCCTATTGTCTTTCCTTTATAATTATTTATTAAGTTTAGTTATAATACCAGAAATTAATCTTCATTTTACTGTATATCTTGTAGAGTAACACTGCCTCATTGATGAATACCACCGACTATACATTATTTAATTTAATCAACGGCCATGATAATTTTTTTTTTTTTTTGCTTTATTGGCAAGTTAATGCAACTGAGCAAATTAATATTTCATCAATATTCAAGTTCCTTATTAATGTGCTGTTCATTCATTTGTAAGTCACTTAGGCTGCCTATCTAGCTAGATATAGTCTCATTATTTACTTTTTCATGTTAAATGCAGGCTGGTTTGATTTACAATAACAATCATGGAAAGAGCCCAGAAGAGACGTAGAAAAACATGTCCAAAGTGTGGCAAATCTTTTTCTTACTCCTGGTCAAGGTTTCATGTGAAGGAATGTGGGTTACCAATTGATAGTGAACCAGCTGATGGAGGCACAATAGATATGGAGTTACCTCCAAACATCCCAAAACAGTTTAGCGAATTAATTGAAAAAAGGAGGTTTGAGGAAGAAGATGTCAGCTTTTTTGATAGTGACGATAATGAGGAAGATATTCAAGAGGATCCTGCAGGCAGTCAAGAAATGACACAACCACCACCAACTGAGACTTGGGATGATGAAGATGTTGACAGCTGTATGGAATCAGATGACGATATAATGGAAGACCTAGAGCCTGACAATATAAATAACGATACAGGAGATGACCATTCAGAAGTCCCACAAGAGGAAACATCTACATCAGCTTTGAGCACCAAGATAAATGCATTAGTTCTATGGTTGGCATTATTTATAACAACATGGCAAAGCAATTTTGGGATATCTGATAGTGCAGTCAGTGTGCTCATAAAGTTCCTCTGCAAGTTCTTTTGGCTCATTGGGACATTTGATACAACGATATCTACTCTTGAAAAGCTTTTTCCTGGTTCTGTGTACAAATTGAAGAAATTCATTGGGGTCACTGAGGACACCTTCAAGAAATTTGTGGTTTGCCCCAAATGCAAGTCCCTCTATAACTTGAAGGACTGCATTGAAACTAGAAGTGGTAACTGTGTGTCTGCCAGGTGCAATTATGTACCATGGCCTGATCACCCACACAGAGGTAGAAGAGGTAAACCAAAATTGCAAACTTAGTTTAAAAAACTCATAATTAATAATTCATGAAGGAAACACAGTAGTGTTTTGTTATGTAGAACTGATTTAATGAATAGATTAGGGTTAGCTATGTTCTTTGCTCTGACAAAACATGACTGGCGCTGTTAAACACATGGAAAAAGTTATATAATAACCCTTTGAATGTTCTACAGCTTCAGGAGTGTTTTATCAGAGGACAGAACATAGCTAACCTTGATCTATCTATATATTTATATAATATTCATGTGTTAATGATATCATGCCATGTTGACCCATGTCATATGTTTTTGGCAGTGTTTTCTTGATTTTTCTTTTAGGGTGTTTTGAGAATTAGCCTCATTATGTTCCCCTACTACAATTGTCACTTTTTGATTTGAACACTGTTATACTGCTGTACTGTAACCAAGGGCGGATCCTGCCAAAATCTTAGTGGGGGCTAATTGAGTTTAGGAGGGGCTAATTGACTTTCTTCCATCAACACAAGGAAAACAATATAAAAAAGCATCTTTTTTTCTGCTGAAGGGGGGGGGGGGGGGGGGGGGGGGGGGGGGGGAAGGGGGACTTTAGCCCCCTTTTGAACTTCCTGAATCCACTCTTGGTAACTGGCAACAGTCTGGCACGAACATATGCTTAAACAATGTGTTTTCTAAAAATATAATAAAAACTATAAAATTTAGTAAATCTTAAACTTACCATTTTTAGGTCCTTGTGGAGAGTTCCTTCTAAAAACCGTTAGAAGTGGAGGTAAAACTAGATTTTATCCAAGAATGGTATATCCATATCAATCCTTAATTGGATGTCTTCAGGATCTTCTAAAGAAGCCAGGATTTTGGAAAGAATGTCAAAAGTGGAGGCATACCGCAAGGCCTGCAAACATAGATATTAAAACTGACATTTATGATGGGAATGTGTGGAAAGAGCTAGCAACATCTGGTTTCTTGTCATCTGTAAACAGTCTTGGCCTGATGCTGAATGTTGACTGGTTTCAGCCACACAAGCATTCTCCTGGATCTGTCGGCGTTATATCTTGTGGTAATGGATTTACCTAGACATGAGAGATATAAGCTGGAAAATGTCATAATAGCAGGGATTCTTCCAGGACCAAGTGAGCCAAAGCTCACAGCAAATACATTCCTTAAACCATTGGTTGAAGAACTTAAACAACTCTGGAACACTAACATTCGCTTCTCAGTTGCAGGAAGTCTCTTGAAAAAACCAATAAAAGTAGGTTTGGTTTGTGTCACTTGTGACATTCCAGCCATAAGAAAAATTGGTGGTTTCATGGGACACATGGCAAACCAGGGTTGCTCAAGATGCAAGAAAAATTTATATATAGATGGAAATTTAGATTTTTCAGGATTTGATCGGTCAGAGTGGCAAAAGAGAACTTCTGCAGAACACAAAGTCTTGGCAAAAGATTCTTTGTTTGAGGTGACACCAACCATGCAACAATCAGTGTGCTCCAAGCATGGTGCCCGATATTCAGTGCTGCAGGACTTAGAGTACTTTGACTGTATCAGATATTTTGTTATAGACCCGATGCACAACCTGTACTTGGGAACAGCAAAGCACATATTCAAAAAAGTTTGGTGCAACCCAGATGCACCTCTCTTGGGCCAAAATGAGCTTCAAATTATACAAGAAAGAGTAGACTCAATGGTAGTTCCCCAAGATATTGGCAGAATCCCGGGTAAAATTGCCAACAATTTTAGTGGATTTACAGCTGATCAATGGCAAAACTGGGTTGTGGTATACTCACTCAATGCTCTTCAAGGAATACTTCCAGATAAACATCTGGATTGCTGGAAACTGTTTGCCAAAGCATGCAAAATACTGAGCAAGAAATGTATCACAACAGGGGAAATTGAAGAAGGAGATAATGTTTTGATACAGTTCCTTAAAAAGGCAGAAGATTTATATGGGTCCAATTTCATAACACCAAATATGCATTTGCATGGCCATCTAAAAGAATGCTTGCTGGACTATGGCCCATTCCATGGGTTCTGGTGTTACAGTTTTGAAAGGTATAATGGAGTCCTTGGGGCATACACAACCAACAATAAATCGTTAGAAGTGCAGCTGATGAGAAAAGTTTTGGCGCAAATCAAGCCCAAATCTTTTACTATTCCCTCCGATTACGAAGAAGAATTCAAAGAGTTCTTCAGTGAGAGTAAGATGGTGGGCTCTCTAAAAACCACACTTGATCCAATTGTGGCTCAGAGTGCTTTTCAAATGGAGAGAACGACGCCTGTAACCGAGCTCCAAAGTTGCGACTGGACCCGTAGTTCTATCTTGGAAGAACTGCCTCCTATCAAGGACCATACTATAGACAGTGACGACTTGAGATACCTTAAAGTCGTCTATGCAAAACTATTGGGACTTACTGAAAATGACATCCTGGATATTCCCTACACAGTTGCTAAGTTTGGATCCGTCAAAATTGGCTCCACATTATTTGGTTCTATGAGCAAAGGAAGTTGCAGAAATTCGTATTTCCTAGCTAGTTGGGCTGGTTCAGAAGGTCGAATGAGTATAGGCGATTGCGACGAAGGTCACCCAAGACCAGGCGAAGTACAGTTCTATTTTCGTCATCGTGTTAAAGTAAGATCGAGCAATCCCTCATTTTTTCCTGAGAGTAAAACACACCTTTTTCACATAGCCAGAGTAAATTGGTTCGCAGCACATCCAAACAGGCATGCATTCGGGAATTCTTTGGAAATATGGTGCGATTATCTTGATGCCTTTGGGCCATGCTGTTTCATCCCCATTCAGAGGTTCCACTCTCGATTTGCTATGGGTAAGATCCACTACAACAAGGAGAAAGTAATGACAATGACAACCTTGCCTGGAGATTAATCAGCTAACTATCAAGTACTGTAGTACCCACTGTATTTCTTTTTCTCTCTCTAAATTGACGTATTCAACTGAACCCAAATATTCACAAGTACTGTTCTTTGCCATGGACTGTAGACAACTGTCTGGCTGACGACAACAATTTTGTCTGACAAGTAACACGTGCTGTTTATGATACGCTTTTCCCATTGGTCAGTCGAAGACGTATGACGTATTAATTTTAAGCAAATGCGATTTACGTTAAGGTGACTGCCTACTTTTGAAAATTGATTTAAGCTTTTTTTTAAACTTCGATTTTCCGAATTGAAATTTAATACTGATTCCAAATCTGGAAAGAAAAATAGGGTGTCCCTAGCTTGTTTCCGAGATAACCAGCATTTAATGGAAGCCTACGCACGACCTTTTGGAGTAAAAACTGCATCACCGGAAGTGATTAGAAAAAAATTAAGATCCATAAGATCATAGTTATTTCTAGACTATATGATTGCACGAATGAAGGCTAGTCAATCATTCTACGATAATACATGGATATTTTCAACAAAAAGACAAAAAGATAAATTGATTTCTCATATTTTGTAGTTTTGGTGCTCTTAAAAATCTCATAAAGTCGAACAAAAATCCCTACAAAAATCTATTTTTTCATGTGTTGCTGATTTAAACTTTTTTTCCAAAATGTTGATATAACATAGATTTTTGAGAATTTTTTCGAATGAGCCATTAAAAAATAGAGAGTCCAGTGCAAAATTTGAGGGTTTTGCCCTGTTGAAGCTCAAAACGCGTATGGTTCTTCAATAAAATATTTCAGCGGTTTTTGAGCGCGCTCTCATCGTGGGCTCAATTCGAACGTTCAAAAGTAGGCAGCCACCTTAAGTGCCTATTATTGGAGGATTTATGGGCCACATGGCAAATTAGGGTTGTTCTAGATGTAAAAGAAAATTTTATCAAGATGGACATTAAAATTTTTCTGGCTTTAACCGTGACTTGTGGCCTTCTAGGACCTCAGATGAACACAAGAATTTAGCACGCGACACTCTGCATGAAACGTCCCCTACAAGCCAACAAGCAAAATGTTCTGAACATGGTGCAAGATACTCTGTTCTTCATGATCTGAATTATTTTGATAGCATAAGATTTTTTGTAATCGATCCAATGCACAACTTATACCTTGGAACAGCAAAACACATGATGAAAAATATCTGGCTCAAGGAGGGATCGTCCATTGATCAGTGATGAGGACTTCAAAAAAATGCAATTAATTGTAGATTGTATGATTACTCCACAAGACATTGGACACATTCCAGGTAAAATAGCTCATAGTTTTGGTGGGTTTACAGCTGATCAGTGGCAAAATCCCACCACCATACTAGGGGAAAGCTATGAGCACACAAGAGCAAATATTTATATAAGAGAAGGAATCCGTAAATAAATGCTTGCATCCATCATCAGCCATGAAACTGAGCAATCCCTTGTGTAACTTAAAGTGCACCTAACCCCTAATTTTCACTATTGATTCTACATGAAGCGAATAGTTGAATGGTAAAATATTTCTTCATTTAAGTGATGCATCTTTAAGTAGTTAAGGTTTATACTTCCAATATGCATGTGGCTGTGAAGTCACTGCAGGCTTCATAAATATACAAAATTAAGCTGGTTCACAAAAACATTATTTAAAAAGCATCATTTATCAATATAATCATGGTTTCTACAATGTTTACCGTTAATTTGGTGTCTGATAATGGCCAGTGTTTAGCATTACAATTAAAACACAGTCATTTGCATATTGGAAGTATAAACCTTTATAAGTTAAAGATGCATTCAACTATTCACCAGCTCCTGTAGAATCAATACTGAAAGTATTATATCAGGAGTTAGGTGCACTTTGGTATTAAGTCTAAATAAGGTTGAGTAAAAACTGGCTTAAAAGACCAGCTAATTTCCCTAGTCTGAATTTTATGTATTTTATCAATTGATAATTCAATTTGGTTATATTCTCATTTTAGAAGCCAAAAACACCTAGAAGATTATTAGTATAATATCCACATAATGTTGTTACCATATTCCTTATGTTCATTAGAACATACACATATAATTCTTCCTTGGCATTGCAGGGGCGTATTTAAGGGGTTATATGGTAAGCCACAAAAGCAATAAAAAAGAGCAAATCTGACCAGACTGCTATGACATCATAGTAAAAGTTTGGTATATAGGGACCCCCCCTATGAAAAATCCTGGATATGCCCTTGCATTGTATTGTTTTGATTCATTTTTATCTGCAGATATCGGTAGTAAATAAAATTGTTTTATTTTTCACTTAAACAGTATTTTTACAATTTTGTGTGCAACATGAATAAAGCACTCTCAATTACCGACATTTTCTGCTGTCCTGTTTTGTTGCTTGAGCCTCTTGGTTGTGACAATGCTTTTTTGAAATAGGTGTATATGTCTGAAATGAAGGCCAGGCCTAAAAGCATTGATGAGTGATATATTTGGTCATATACATCATTTCAGTTCTTCTACAACATTGTCCATATTAGGACGAGTTCTTGGAATTGGCTTAATGCACTTATCTGCCACAAGACCAATGACTGCAGCACTTTCATGTGGACCTACATATTTGGTAATCATGCTCAATAGAATGCCAAAAGAATATACATCAGAAGAACATGTTTGTTCATGATAACCATCAACCAGTTCTGGAGCAATGTGGCTGTGCTTTTTAAGGTACATCTCTCTTTCTCCTAGTGGTATATTTTTAGTTCTTCCTGCTGATAAGGTACAACTTTTTCCAAAGTCAATTATGACAGGAGTTGGTTTTCCCTCAATAAAATCAATGACCACATTGTCTTGTTTCAAGTCGTTGTGCAAATAACCTTTTATGTGCATATGTAAAAGTCCACGTGCAACTCCATAGCAGATTAACTGAAAATCTTTGAGTTCAATATCACAACTCTTACCCTTCAATAATACATACCATAATGGAATTCCTTTCAAATTTTTCCCATGAAACTTAGTCACAAGGTATTTTTCACTTGTGGTTTTTGGGCTTATGCCCAACAATATTGGTAAGTTGGGGTGTCCCTCAAGTACTTTGGTAACTTTGGCTTCATGAAGTAAATCTTGGTATGAACTTTCTTTTAAGTACTTCACTGACACCTCAATGTTTCGATAGAGCTTAAGCTGACACATACCAAATGCTCCACTTCCTATATGTTTTGACTTTTTATAGTCAGCAATTTCAATATCAAGAAGCAATTGACATGGGATTTGTGTGAAATCATCTCTCACAGTTTTTGATGATGGTGTAGATGTTATCACATTTTTGTTAAGCCTGTTTCTATCACTACATGAATAACGATGCTTTTGATCTTGCAATTGTTTCTGTGCTTTTTGAAGTTCTTTCTTGGTATTTTTGAGTTCTTTTTGAATATGATTATGTTTTATTTATATTTGTTGCTTTTAGATACTTAACTTGCTTTCTCAACTCTTCATTTTCTTCTTTGAGAATATTGTCTGATGAATATATGGAATTGTCTGCTGCATCACAGTCATTTTCAACTGCTGTTTTCCGAGAAAGGTCTTGGTAAAAATACTTGTATCCTGAGGAATGCTTTCCTCTCCTAATATTTGGGAAAGCTAGTCTTACTATCCGACCAATTTCTTGCTCAGATATTCCTCCATATTAAGCTGTAATAATGTATTTAATTTCCTCACATGCAGTTTTCCTCCCTTTAGTTTCAAAGATCTGTGTTTTAAGCCTGGAAATAAATAGTGAACAATAATTAATTATTTTGATTAAATAATATACTGCATTTATACAATAGGTTTTTAGTATCAAACCATGACTACTGTTTCTCTACAAATGCTGTTTCATGAGAAGATTTTAACTCATCAAGAGCTTGATTTTGACTGGATATACTTACAATACTTCTTAAAAGTGATCATTATTTATTTTGTTATGTGTAATATACATCCTATTTCAAAAATTGCTGTCACAACCTAGAGCCTTGAGCATCAAGCAAAGATTGCAGAGGATGTGGCTACTTCTATTCATAATCAACTTAGATCATGATAAACGCAAGTCACTTGTAGCTCTACAATATTATCAATATTATTAACTGAAGCAGCCATGTTTTGAGAGATTTGTGGAGTTGATTGATTAGAAATTACACCAACATTCTCTGCATTCTTGGCTGGTTACTTGGGATATTTGATGCGACAAAGATTAATTTTTTAAAATAGGAGTATATTGGCCAATGTGGGGAGGGAGTAACCAGAGGTCGGAGTGGTGGAGGGCATAATTGTCACTTCTGAAGCAACATTGTTTTGGTATTGTTGGTATATAGTTCTTTTTTTGATCTGACTAAAAAGACACTAATCCCCCCCCCCCCCCCTTCTCTCTCCAAAAAATACATTCCCAAAATTAATCAACGGTAATTTTGTATTGCTTTCATAACATCCCATTTGTTTAAGATATCATTTTCGAGAGCTACAATGTTTTGAGTTAGTTTAAAGTTGGAAAAACATCGGCCAAATCTTAACTATGCTTATACAATGAATATTTGCTTACCATTTGGCACGACTCAGTCGAAAAGCTCGATTTAGCCTCTGTGAAGATCTTGAACGTGATACTGTTGACATAATGGTCGATCTTGGACAACTTTAAAGCTTATATATTTCGAAATAATTAAACTAGTAACTATAAACGTCAATAGTTCAATATACGAGTGCAAGCGCGCCGGCGCGAATATCATTTCAGCGGTATGTACCACAGGGAGCCCCATTACAGGATAATTCCTGAGTTGTGTAGTTGAAATACCGAGAGTTACACGTCGGTAACATTCGAATTATCCCGTAACAGGATAATGCAGGTAAAACGCAACAAATGGGGGTGATTAATCGGGGTTAGTTTTCCCTGATTTTACCGCACGGGATAATTAGTATATTATGTGCATAATCCCTATGGTAAAACGTAAGAGATTACACAATTTTTCCAGCCCTGGAATACAAATGAAAAATGTGTCGGAAAATGCGAAGTTATCTCCGCGTTTTACACCATCGGTAAAATTCGAATTATCCCGTAACAGGATAATGCTGGTAAAACGCAACAAATGGGGGTGATTAATCGGGGTTAGTTTTCCCTGATTTTACCGCACGGCCGGCCCAAGGTGTTTTACGAGCAGAGAGCAAATCCACCTCACGTCGGCCGGACATGAAAAGTTAAATAAATCTTTGTGGATAATTTGCATGAATTATCGCTATTTTTGCAAACTTAAGGGAAAAGAAACCACTTCTTTGAATTACTCGTACATTTCTCGACATTTAACATCGAGAAGGAATCCGAAATTATCAACCTATTTGGTCGAATCTTGGGCATTTTCTTTGATTTCTAGCGCAAGATAATTTATGCCTTGATTTTGCTTTGTGAGAAATTATTATTTAACATCACGAACTGCTCATTTTACGTGCGTTTTCAAGAGGGAAAATATGGCCGATTATTACTCGCAGTTCTATGTTCAGCCTCCGTCACAGAAAAAAAAATATATATATATATATCACCTGCGCTACTGTAATGCAAAACTGGAAAAAAATGTTTTTCATACCTTGTCTAAGCAATGAAAATTGAAGGTGAATATACATATTTTATAAATTCAACTCCCTTTAGGAAAACCAGGTAAAATTTCATTTGTTGGAAAACCCAGTAAAATTTAAAATAATCCCGGTTCAAGCCAAAACACGGGATAATGTAAAATAGTCCAATAGATAAAATGCCCCAAAATTCGGGTAAAATCTTCAATAATACTTTAGTTTTACGCTACCAGAAAATTCGTGTCAAACTCGGAATTTACCAGGTGTAAAACTCTGGAAAAATTAGAAAAATCCCAATATTCCCGCTTGGGAAAATTTTTGGGAAAATTTGGGATTATCCAATAGTTTTGACAACACATAAAATCCAAAGTTTTCCGACGTGCGGGAAAATGAGTGTAAAATGCAAGGAATATTTCCTGTTCCGTAAAATTCGGTAAAATTTCAAATAATGCTCAAGTTTTACAAAATGAAAAATTCGGTAAAACGCAGCTTTTTCCCTAGTGTTGTTTCCTGATGAACCTGGATGGATTATATATGTCTTCAATTGTTTCAGAAATAATATGAGCAACATCTTTTAGAGGAGATATATTGTGCACATTGTAGGTACATGCATTTTGTAACTGTACTAACAAATTTTCCCAGTTTGGTATATTCATGTCTACCTTGAGCTTAACATTTTCCAAGAATAGTATTGATCAATCAATTCCTGTAAATGACAGTAATGTAAGCTTCTTGGGAATATGATGAAGCGAACACTGATTTACCCTTGTAAGTATCTTATTTGATCACTACTCATGATCATTACTCTCACTCTTTCTTTCATTACTTCTTCCATCCATTTAGGAGCAGTCCATTAGAAAAGTGATGGGGGAAATGCAAAAAAAACATTCGTGCGAGGAAAAAAAGAATGAAAAAATTCATGCAAGGGGAAAAGAGCGAAAAGAGAAATTTATGTAAGGGAGAAAAAAATCCTGCACCACCAGCAGAAGAGAAAACAATTCCTGCATGTTCAAAAATTCCCCACACCACCCCCTTATTTATTCATTTATTCATTCATCCGATCCATTTATTTATTCTATATTCTATTCATTCACTCATTTACTGGTCTACTTACATATTCATTTATTTATTATTAGCTAAGTCCATTAACTTTGGATTTGTTCATTCAAACACATTCGGAATTTGTTTGTGGGTTTCCTGTGTTATTCAAAATGAGGGATTGATTGCCTGGTTAATTGATTGATTGATTGACTGAGTGGGTGAGTGAGTGAGTAAATAAATGACAATGCTGAAAAAGGAATAAATACACAAATAGAGTGTATGGATGGATGACTGGACTGATTCCGTTTTTGTCATTTATTTGTTTGTTTATTGAATAAATTAAAAAATAATAATAATATGTCTATGTATTGTAATGGGCTTCAAGACTTGTCATTAAAAAAAAAACAATAACTTTCAGCTCATTATTATAAAATAATTTGAGCTCTGTTATTTTTTTAATACCTAATTTTTATTTTAAAATAGTATTCAAATTTTTATTCGATGTTTAAAAGTGATGTCGATGACGCAGTAGAAATTCCCGTCATGGGCTGTCATTCAAGGTTTCGGCATGAAAAACCTTTTTTTTCATGAAAAAGATTCGACTAAAAATAAATATGACGGCTGACGCAGTAGAAATTCCTGGCCCGTCGATCTACAAGCTTTTATTTAAGGCGCTGAAATACGAGACACAAAACGTCTAACTTGTCGCGCAACATTGTTGCGGTGCAAGTTCGAAAACAATGTTGCTCGTTTTACACATTATGTTGCGTGACAAGTTCGACGAGTGATGAAAAACGAGCAAGAAATCGCAAATTTGTTGCAGAAAGTTGATCTACGTTCTACTTTTCGCAACAAGTTTTCCCAACTTGCAACAAAAAAAATCACCAGTTTCCTCGCCCACTAAGATGTTAGCAGATCGATAATTAAACATTTAGCGATCGTCTTTACGTCATTTGATTACGAATGTTACACGACACTAGAAAGCACAAAGCTCTTATACCATATAGATTACTTTGTTATTTTATATGAGGAAACGAAATGCTGATGTTCCATGTGGGATCAGTTTCTAGCACTTGTAGGGCGCCGTGGGGGCCCACTGTGCATGCGCACACTCGCACATAGTTTTATCTTCGAATTATTCATATGAAAAGAATCAAGGAAAGATGCAAGTTGAAATAAAATTATACGATTAACACCTGAAATAAAATTTCAATGACTTAGACCTTTTTTTCTTATGTATTTTAAAAAGTAAACAAACACGCTTATTAGGTACAACGTGATTTTTCAGAAGACTCGTAGATCGAGCCGGTTATCGAAAAAAGCTAATTTAATTAGAACTCAAGAAAAGAGTCTGATTTCAAGCTCTGGAGGACTTTATTCTCCATACAGACAGCTCAAAGTCACGGCGGTATTCAGGAATAAAATCTCACAAACTCGATCGAGCGAAGTTTTAATATTACTGATCAACAGTTGTATTTACTAAGTGACTTCTTAAGAAAATAATCAATGTAGATGTACGTAGATAGTAGAAAAATAGTAAAAGACGAAAAAAAGAACAATTGCAATGGAGTTTTGAAGGAAGTTCGGCCAGTTTTGTCATTTAAATAAGCCGTTCTGAATAAAAAGTAGATTGATCGCCACGCATTACAAGATTACAAACAGCCGAAGCAATGCTCAGATTGTATGTTGAAATGTGCGAAGGTCTAACGAGAATTCGCTCCAACAAATAATCATTAATTTACCGACTTCGATGAAGACGAAATAAATATCATTTCTAAATGTATTTCTATAAAATATTTGCTTAGTTCACAGTGTAAATAAATAGTTTCATTTGAAGTAGGAGCCGTGACCCCTGAAGGTCAAGATAAACAGTAATGTAAATCAACACGCATAACGCAACGCTTTATGTTGATCGTCCCGATTGTATCATAAACGGTCGATTATCTTGTATATTCAGTTTTGAGCTCGTAGGTCGAATGATACCTGGAATAAAACACACAGCCCGCTTTGAAACTGAAAACAGAGAAAGCGTTTTCAAATAGATCTTCTTCCAATTGTACTCTATACTTGACTCAGTTGACTCTATCGCGAAGTCGTAGTCGAAGTCGTCTTTCGTATTAATTGAAGTTCAGACAATTTTCAATTCCAAACTCAACAAACTAGCGAAGAACTAGAAGCTAAAAGGAAAATAATAAGGACGATTACTCATCTTACTAGATAAATTGAGCATTCAAAATATTAAATCGAGCGAAATATTTGGAATCCGTTTAAAAATGTCAACAAGCTTAAAGAGGGCACAGGAAGACCAATCTTCGAAAAGTGCAACAAGTATCCACGAGTTCGCCTAAGGGCCTTTGATTTTAAATCATATCATGAAAAAAAAATTAATAAAGATATACAATGAAACACAACTTAAATAAGATCTAGGTCATAAATATCATTAACTAACCTTTACTGAGTTTAATATTTCAGTTAGGAGCCATTTAGCCATTCATCATTGGGGTGGTTGACAGAGACCTGCCATATGATTCACAGACAAAAAGAGGGGGTTAGTCAAAAAATATGAGATCAAGACATAAGGGTGGTCACCCAAAATTTTCACAAAGTACACCTTTACACATGTCTCAGGGGTATAAGGATTTTTATATTGGATATGATGGGGGATGGGGGGAAGGAGGTGTAATATGTTTTTATAACTATTTTTAATAACATGGTTCCCACTCTCCTTTATTGCAGTCCTAATTTCCCACAGCCTCAACAAATAAATAATTTTGTTATCTCTAGAAGATCTAAGAATAGTAAATATTTTGGATGGATGGATGCAAATGAGACAACAAGCATTGTATCAGCCCAATAGCCTCACTTGTATGATTCATAAAACAAAATCCTCATTGCAGGCTCAAATGATAACCCTTTCTTAAAACTCTGATCACAATGAAAGGTTGATTATGAATTGTTTTTACTGACTACTGCCCTTTGAAATTAACATTTCCCACTACTATATGTATTATTGCTATTTTTTTATATCTGTGCCAAGTAAATTAACTGCTCTGTATGAAGTAAAATCTGTCGTATATATGAGGAAATTTTGCAAAATTTGCCCATTTGTCTGAGTTTGAGGAGGGTTTTTGCAGTAATTTACAGCTATTTCAAAAAAGGTTGAATGCTGCATACTGAATAGTGCATTCCAAGACCAAAGGGCATTGTGGGACATCTCGTTTATTCGAAATAAAAAAGTAAATATACAGCAATAAGATCTCTACACATGTAGTTAGTATATTGTATATCTATTAATCCTACTTGAGACAACGTCGCTGACCCACAATGCCCTTTGGTCTTGAAATGCACTATTCAGTATTCACTATTCAGTGTTCAACCTTTATTAGAATAGCTGTATATTTAGTTGACAAAATTATGTATTTATCAATTGTTTCCCCTTGGGTTGACCCCCCAGGAATTTGTTTTTGTGGACAAACAAAAAACTTTCAAAGCCTCAGGGTAATTAAAGGGCATGAAATACACGAAAAATCCCCATCCCTGGGGTAAAAGAAGCCAGAGCACAATAAACAATCATTAGATAAGGTTGCGATGATATTCAAAATTATCAATGTCGAAGGTAGTGTTATTGGTCAAAGCTGTAGGCTGAGGCCAATAACATTTGCAGAGACATTGATAATTCCAGATATCATCAAAACCAAATTCGATAAATGTTTTATTATAAAAATACATCATTCAAATATATTAACTGATCATACGAATCATAACAATAGAAAGTTTATTTGGAAAAATCTTTAAGTATTTTGAACTAGCAGGCAAAAGAAAGATCTTGGTCTGTTCACTCAGTCATATTGCCAACAATGGTAAAGCAAAGGATTGTGCACGGTCACGCTTGAAAAAAGTGAACAAAGACCTATAACAAAAGGGTTTCCTAACCATTCCCCTCTATTATAACTATGATGGAATGCAGCTTAATAATCTGGGGGGCAAAACAATAGGTTCCTACTAGTCATCCAATCAGAATGCAGCATTGATGATAAGATAACTAGTTGGATTTGACATATAATACATTTAATACAATTATAAAATGTCTCGGCTTTGGCCAATAACACTTACCTAAACATTGATAATTCCGGATACCATCAAAACCTATGACAGTGACACCATAACTGCTATTGACATTTTGTTGGTGTAAAACAAATTCATTGAAATATTCAGCAACCAATGATTTCCTTTTTCTTTTTGACACATCCCAAACTTTGAATAAAGGCATTTTTAAACAAAAAATATGTATGAAAACTGAATGAAAAACTACAATATACTGTACCAACAACAAACCAGGTGAAGCTTGGCATAAAAAATGGCATCGCGTGAAAGCGATATACCGCTGACCAACGTTAAACAAACCCTGCGCGGGTCGTACCCTATCTCGCGGGACATCTCGCGGGACAATAACGAACTGCACGAATCCCCGAATGTTTCCAGGGGTTCCCCGGGGATGTCTCGGAGGTCAACCCACGGGGAAGCAAATCGTAAGCGCATTCACCTGAGGGTGACCGTATTAAATTTTTATTTTTTATTTTTTGGAAGGGGGTGGGGGTGGGGTGTATGAACCTGGGTGAATTTTGAAAATAATAAATTCTAAATTCCAATTGGAATTACAGTGGATGAATAGCTCCTCTGTAGAAATGCCACTGCTAAATCCCATTTATTATCTTATTACTTTATTATTAAATAATGCGTATCCCAATTTTATGAATAAATATGTCTCTAAAATATATCACCGATAATAACCCGTTATCATAATGCGACAAAAATGATCCCTAATCTTTAAAACATTAATCTGTATCTCAGAGATGGGCCTAGTGTTCAAAAGAAAATTTTTTTCCAAGCTCCATTTGGGGATATTAGGGTTCTAGTGATAAGAAGTGATAAGAGTTTAAGTCATTATGATCATCATCATCATCATCATCATAATCATCATTATTGTTATTATAAGGCAGTATATTACGCACGAATGTCTAGGTTACTATTATTATTATTATTACTATTATTATTATTATTATTATTACTATTAATATTATTATTATTATTATTATTACTATTTTTTTTAACATATACTGTTAGGATTAATTTTTACTAAATAGATTTTATGGTTATACATTAGTAGATATATTTTTATTATAGTATATTTCATTATAGTTTTTCTTTTCCTCTTTTTTTTAATTTTTATTATTATTATAAATAGATATATTTGTTATTGTAGGATATATGAAGAGATAATCTATACGTCGTATATATCTATATAGATACCAAATACAATTTTTTTTTCTTAGTGAAGAAATTTAGTACCTAGCAGAATAAATAATACTTTGTCTTTATTTAAAAATTAATTTTAATAAAAAAATCTAAAAAATAAAAAAATTATTATTATTATTATTATTATTATTATTATTATTATTATTATTATTATTATTATTATTATTATTATTATTATTATTATTATTATTATTATTGACGCAATCTGCAATCATAAAGTGGGTGTGATTGTGGTACTTCCCGCTCTTCGAAAACTATTTGTTGGGCTACCTGTGGGGCTATTCTACTTGTGCCGTAATGGCGGCCAGCACGAGTGGTTTGTCGTGGTTTGACTTTCTCTTCACTGACAAGCCTGACTTACTAAAAAACCATCTCAATGACCCTTCAGCAGGTAAGGTGAAGTCATATATTCATTACAACACACACATTACTCACATTCTCAATGCAGTGAGCAATATTTCCACTCAGTACGTATTTCAGCTCAAAAATGTGGTTGACTCTTTCATTGATTTGAGCAAAAAATCGCATAGTTTGTCAACAATTTTAAAACAAATTGTCAAAAGTTTTGAAACAAATACTGAAATATTTACACCTAGTTATTTTCTTTGGAATTTGGCTTCTTTTTAGAACACATTCTCAAATTAATCTTAGCCACAAAATAATATGCAAAGAAATTAAAATGGACTGAAATTTACTGTAATGTAAGAACTTTAGCCTACGAGTTTGCACTTACGACATTAAAGCTTCAAATAGATTGCTTCTTCACAGTGCCAATAGAAAAAAAAAAGGTTTTTCACTAATTTAAGTTAGTTTTAGTATTTTTCCATAGATTTACCGTTTCCATTTTAAATGTTTAATTTAGCTAGTTTGCTGACATGTCGCCTAGGCCCCCCCTCCCCCCAAAATGCATCTGTAAGATTTGCACCCATTTTTTCTTTGTTTAAATTATAAAGTAAATGTCAGATTAGCCTTGTGAAATGAAATTTATAAAAAATAATTGGTTTTGAAAAGAATATGGACACAATCTCTGTGTACCTAATGATCGAAAAAAAGGAAGCACGAAGCTAATGTATGAGTCAATTCCAAAGGTTCCCATACCCCTCAAACCCCAGGCAACCCTCTGGGCATTTGACTTTTTGGGAAAAAATTGGTCAAATACTACACCATGCAGGCTCCACTAAGTGGTCAAATGCCCGCCCCTACAGTCCGATGAATCTCTAATTACCTAAAAAGTACAAAACTGAGCCTGTGTACATCCAACAAGTTTCATGCTAAGTACCTTTTGAGATGGTTTTATCATTTATAGCTTTAATTTTATAAGTATCGAGACTTGAAATCTTTGCCGACTTTGGAATTAACGTAAACATATTTATTATTCTGGACCTCCAAAACTTATCTTCATCTACTACTCGTTCTGTACTGTCATCCACATTGAAAGTTTTGCTTCTTTTTCTTTTTAATTCCAAGCTTTTCTTTCCCTGTTTTTCAAAGAAGCGACAAGTATAAGATTGTATTTTGAGACCAAATTTTTGTACAGTGGTGATTCGATTTCAATGAGATATTGTAATCAATTTAAAGTTCAACCTTTCTTTTGAAAAGAGTGCGCAAAAAGATCCACCAAAAAAGCTTTTCTAACTTCTCTTGTGCCATCCCAGATTTTAAACAAAGGCATTTGGATTTTTTTTAAATTCACAGGTGAACCAGAGGACCTCTAAGCATGATCCAAGTGTATAATTTTGATCATTATCTAAATGTTTATACCTCTGTTTGCTTTTTTAGACCTTTAGAGTCCAATACTTTATTGAAAACAACTCTTTACAAAGACCTCTAATGCTTCCAGGGGGTCTCAGAACATTTTATCTATCTTCCACTATTCCCCCCAGGTACTGCATGAGGCAAGGGTTGAATAAGACCCCACTTTCCCCCATATCTCCCCGAGTCTAGCCTGGGGTCCCCCCCATCGATCATGGAAGCCAATGACAAGTGTATAAAAAATCATAAATTTCATAGCCAACTATTAAAGTCATGGTATATTTTAGTAAAGAAACAAAGTGTCAGTCATTTTGGGTGATTCAGAATGGAAATTGATCAAAATCTTTTGGAAATTTTTTCCATCTTCTGGCTTAATAAAATCATTGTCATCACTTCTTAACGATTTTTAAGCTTTATTATTTCTTTTAAATGCATGGTGGCCACTACTTTTCTAACCAGAATTTAGCAACCCTTTGATAGTTTAAAACAATTCAAATACTATAGTCATTTAGAAAAATACTAAAATACTAAAAAATACTAAAATACTAAAAAATACTAAAATACTAAAAAATACTATAGTCATTTAGAAAAATAATTGATTCTCAATTAGTAGGCACTGTCCTTAAGCAACTTTTTGGACCATTTGATTGGTCATCAATCTGTTGTATGGCGAGTTGTAGGTGTTGTTGTTTTCAAGAGATACAAATGTTTATAGAATATTATTAGTGATAAATCTGATACCCAATGCATGATAAGTGTTACACAGCACACACAATAGCATGACAAACTCTGTTTTTGGCATGTTTGCAAATGAATTGAATCCTAGTTCTCTGTTTTGGCTTAATTGGACATCCTTGATAATGAAATACAGTACACTTAATAATTATTATTTACAGTAATCCTTTGTTTTTAGATCCATCTGCATCACAGCTGATTGTTCAGTTTCTAGAGTGTTCAGGCATAACAGCATCACAGCAGGTAAACTGTAATGGACCGCACTGCAGATAAATAGATATGAATTTTATAGATAAATTTTGGCCTTGGAGCTTAAATGAGTTTAGGCCTGTTGCAAAATATATCCAGAAATGCAGACAAAATATTGAGAAAAATTAGCAAGCTCCATTAAAAAAGGCATTTCAAATTTGAGTGCCTAATGGGGGAGAGATAAATTTCACTCAACCTGATATTCATGAAATGTCCTTCATTAAAGTGCTACTATGACGAAAATCGCTCAAACTTGGATTCAGCTGAAACTTCCTAAGAATACTCTTTAAAGGTCCAATAATCACTGTATGAAGTGTTTTCTCGATATTCAGGAAGAAAGTATGATATTTTTACGATTATTTTTTGGAGTATGTGACGTCATACACTCAACATCGAACATCGCTCCATACATTTCTTTGTAGTTTATGATCAAAATATCAGTAGTAAAGGCCGGGAGCAAGAAATACCCAAACACCCCAAAATATAAATTATAGTCCCAAGTAATGTGAAATAAGCACATTAGCCACCCTTTGGGCTTCATAGGAATAAAATAAATGAAGGATTTATATACAAAGAAATATATGTAGCAATGTTTGATGTTGAGTGTATGACGTCACAGACTCCAAAAAATAATCGTAAAAATATCATACTTTCGTCCTGAATATCGAGAAAACACTTCATACAGTGATTATTGGACCTTTAAAGAGTATTCTTAGGAAGTTTCAGATGAATCCAAGTTTGAGCGATTTTCGTCGTAGTAGCACTTTAAAGAACTGAAGCTATCATTATATGAAAGGAATATGCGATCTTTTAAGTAATATACAGTATGAGTGGCAGTGTCGTATGCGATATACGAACTCATGGCGTAGCTGAGAGAAACTTGTATATCGGATACAACACAGACACAAATACTGTAGATTGCTTATCAAACGTCTAGGTTAGTTCCTTTGTGTTTCACTAAAATTTTCAAAATTAAAGTGAATTTGCCCAAGAAAATCCAAGTTAAAGTTTATGCAAATGAACACGATTCTGTATCTGATTTACAGAACTCTTCATGGTCATGATTTCTATTGTGTTTTCCTCATGAATTATTAATGAGTTTGATAATAAATAATAATACATTGTAAGAGAATTATTTTTTAAACCGACACTTTTGGTTTTGTTGTTCAGGTTCTCGCAAATTTGAATAGTTTAGTGAATTAAGCTTAATAATCTCCAGCTTATTTTCTCTCTGTTGCTACAAAAGCATTTATTTTCTTGTTTTCATTGTGGTAAAAATACGGTTCATATAAAAACATACTTTAAAACTCTTCATATTACACTGAATTATGTTTTAATAACACTGCTCTAAGCCAATCAGAATTGAGTAATTTTTTCATGTATGTTATTATTCTTTTACCACAGCAAACATATGATGCTGCTCCATCAGTTGATAATAAGCATGGAAAACGTCTGAAGGTCAGTTGGCACTACAGGTTGGCTTCTACTTGAAATGGAACCTTAAAGCCTTTGAAGAAAGGTAATGGCTTTGTATTCATTCGCTCATCAATTCATTCATTCATCCTTGGACCATACCGTACATAGATCCACGAGGTGGTCGCAGGGTTGTACTTTATTTTATGTAAAATGGATCCATCATTGTCGACTCCATGCTGTCCAATTAAGAAATAATTAATTAAGTCTAATTATTTCTTGATTGGGAAGCATGAAATCCCATTACCTACTAATTATATAGCTGCCTAATTAATCCCATATCAACAAGACCTGTCCAATTAAGAAAATAATTTGACAGTTACCTATATGGGATTGATGAGAAGCTGAGCACTTTATCGTAATTTTTACTATTATTTACCAGTATTTAAAGTATTGTAATTTAGTATAATTTATAGCAGGCTTTGAAATAGCCCTGGTAAATGAAATTATGAGCTGCCAAATGGATAATAGAAATGGAGGCTAAATTTACTGGACATCATCTTTCACTATATTTTTATTAATTATATGGCAATTATTCCTATTCACCACTGAATCTCCTTCATTCAAAAATATTATTGGTTGAAAAAGTTCCCTTGGCATAGTTCTCCACATTACGACAATCTGTTTAATTTGTGGACAACATGACTGTGTACATATCATTTCACTTTTTTAATGTCGATACTCTGAGAGAACAAATGTCTGCTCAGAAAATTGATTCACGAGTCTAGAAATCGTATAATTTTATTTTGTGGAAAGTCTTGTCTATTTCATGTGGCAGGTCATAAAAATGAATGACAGTTCAAAATTTGTGTCACCAGTCCAAAATATGTGTATTTAAAAAAAACAATGGCAGGTCAAAGTTTTTCCTTAATTAAAAGCGAAATTCTCCTTACAAGCGCGCTCTATGCCACAAGCAACAAGCATAATAAAAATTTGACGCACGCATGCTCAAGCTTTCCTTTTAGTCAGACGTTATCCAATCAGAAACCTGTTTGAAACGACAATACCACAAAATATTGTCGTCTCAAAAATATATGAAACTATGTAGTGAATCGCAATACTACGGGATATAACCTTACATTATAGTGTTCAAAGGAAAATGTTCTGGATGGATTTTGCTCTACTAGGTTATGCTCAAACGGCTGCACCATAACACAATTTTCATTTCTCTATGTAGTTTCATCACTTTCACAAAAGCCATGCTGATGCGAACTGATCATAAACTTTGCGATTTCTTGCACAAACTCTTGGCCAACTGGGAGCCTTAGGAAGTTTAATCTATATATAGATCATAAGTATTCGTATTTGTTCTATCCGCTTAGATTTCATTCATTTGTTTCCATGAGTTTGATTGACAGAAGCCAAAATCCATGTTTTGGGCTGGCACCAAATTTGGTGATTATGAAAGGCGCTGTATTGTGCCCAGTTGTTCAAAGCCCGATTAGCGCTAATCCTGTGTTAACTCTTAATAAGACCTATAGAGTTAATCCTGGATTAGCGCTAATCCAGCTTTGAACAACCCGGCCCAGGGCTCAAAAAAGGGAAAAAATTGGTCTGATGAAACAAATTTTGAATGTAATAAAGCTATTACTGTTTATCCCAATGATATTTATTGGCATCCTTCTTCCATCCAGTGATTAATCCATCCAACGATCACCGCCTACCCACTCATTCTTAAATGCATTAATTGACATACTTGTCCTTGCCTCAATATATTACAGTATGAGTGTGAGCTTTTTTTTTTCTAGTTTGTCATTGCACTGGCAAAACCTGTTTTTCAATGAACTATTAAAGCTTCAAACACCATCATACCAAAATGTAAGTTGATCATGTAATTCATGTGAAAAAATGTTGTATTCCATCAGTGAAGGGTATAAATCAAAGTTAATAGATAACTTGTAAACCTTTAAAATCAGCAGCTTATGGTATTACATTACAGGGGTTTTTTAATTGAGGAGGGATACATTACAAGCCCAGTTCGGCACACATGGAGAAACCCAACAAACCACTCCCTTTAGTACTTATCTAAACATGTCATACATGACCAACTCCTTCAGAAGGATACCAAATTTATGGAAGGAATGCATTTGAGGTATCGAAACAACCACTTAAGACTGCCAGTTCCCTTGTTCTCTTTGATGCATCCAAGGATATTTTTAGCTGGAAAAGGACTTACATGTAGTGTTGGATATATCATGTATGTACTGTATATAGTACATGTCAAAAGCCAAAGCCGTAGCGATACATACCCTGGAGATATTCAAATGTTAATTAAACGTCTTTAATTAAAGGTGAAGAATGGATTGGTATCGCTCAAGGAACTCAATGAGAAATCTGCCATGGCTCTTATTATATATTGTCGCTGGTGAGTTTGAGCAGTATATTGTTGAAATTAATGCTGGTGTTTTTTTCTATGAACTCTCTTAAGTCGTTTCTATGAGAGTCATATAGTGGACACCAAACTAGAAAGTGTTTTTCGTTTTCTACTCCCGACTTACACACTGGGCAAATCCTTTCATCGTAAATGAGATAAGGCCTCTTATGGTCTCCCCATTTCTACTTCAAGCTTATGGTTGCTAATTCTTAATTTTGTAAGCGCCTCTCTGTGCTTAATATTGGTGACTTGACTTAAATATTCTTCAAAGTTATAATCAGTTTTGAACTGACGAAAGACTCTGAGTTTATTTTTATGTCTGTCGTCTTTCCTTTCATCATTGTGGAGATTACTCCATAAAATTTGCCTCTCAATATCATATATTCTTTGGGTTATTATTTTTCCATTTTATTCATACCATCTGGGAGAAAGTTCATTTTGTTTCATCCAAATTATCCCCAATCTGAGTTGTTCTAAAGTAGTTTTAATTTTTATGCTCCAAAAGGCTTTTTTAGTTTCATTTTTAATATCTTGGTAGACTTCGGCTGAAAGTTTTTTTGGGTGTAGTTCCAACTTTATAATTTTATGCCAGAATTTAAAGCTTCTACTGCATGCTTTGCATTTTAGCGGAAACCTTCCTAACTCAGCTCTGCATGCAAGGTTACTAGCATTCTTTGTTTGATAGTATATCCTATCTGGTGTAGGGTGGGGAAGGGGGGGTGGGGGGAGGTTCCTGTTAACTTTACCCTGCATGATACTGCTAGGGGAAGGGGGTTGTACTCTGTGGTTAGCATATCCTATCTGGCAGGGGGAATGGGGTGGGGGGAGGTTCCTGTTAACTTTACACTGCATGATACTGCTAGGGGGAGGGGGGTGTACTCTGGTCAGCATCCTCTCATCCGTGGGGGATTGGGTTAGGAGGAGGGATTTAGAGGAAAGTTATTTACCATGATGTTGGTTTGTCTATTTTCAGGGTGATAAGGACACTAGCACAGCACTTTTTACCAAACATTGGAAAGCCAAAAACTAAGTAAATATAAGAATTTTTTTTGAAAATAATTGTTTTTCGCTTGTCAGAACATGTGTCATTCCCTTGAGAATAAGATGCTTTCTTTGAGGAATGTAAGTATCTATATTTATGTCTTTTCCCTAGCATTCCTGTTGTGCAAAGAAACAATACTCAAGGGAATGGCATGTTGTCTGAAATCAAATAGTAACAAATTAAAAAGAATTCAATATTGACATAGATAATAATGGGTTGAAGTATTATTGCATTGATAAAATCTACAGTGTACAATATATTTGTCCTTTTAACTCATGGGAAGCATGAGTTATTGTGAGCAGTTAGACAATGTAGATGTGTCACCCATTCTCTCACTGGCTTACTAAGATGTTAGCAGATTAATATTTTAGCTTGATTATCCATTGTCATCTCCTTACGAACCCAGATTTACTTTCTAGAGCTGATTCAGCACTTGAAAGCTCCCTGAAGATCTTATTTTTACTAGGAATTTGAATCTAAATGTTGGATTTGGGATAATGTCTAGGACTCAGCATGTGCACAGGCGAACATAACTTTGGTTTTGGATGTATTTAATCACTAAGGTCTTCTGAATGATTCTTGCTCAAACAATAAATTTATCATAGGATTTGCTTCAAAGCTCAACAAAATAATAAAGCACTAATTGATACAAACTAGAAAGGAAAGTAAAAGGATAATTGCTTGTTGTACCAGTTAGGTCTAGCGAACTACTAAATTTATTAACTCCTTCAAATGTCAACAAGCATAAGAAAAGCACAGGGATCCCAATTTCTGAAAAGTACAATTAGTATCCATAAACAAGTTTTCCAAAGAGAGGTTTGGTTTTTTCATTTGTTCCACTATGAAATTTGGTATCGAGTTTGGCAAAACTATTTGAATTTGACAACATTTGTAATTATCTAAGTGCAGCATTATTTAATGAACTAGCTGCCAGGAAAAAAAACTGATTCCAAATTATAAGATTTTATTAAAAAAAGTACCTCTACTTTTAATTATAATTTTTTCTGTCTATTAGCATGTTGGAGGCTGCAGAAAATGAAGAAATACTGAAAAATGTAAGTCTATATTGTTAGTCTTTGTGTATGCCTTAGGGGATTCCAATTTTAAATAGGACAAGGAGGTGTAGCAGAGCCTCCACACCCCACAGGAAATTATGGGAGGAATAAATATATATTATTTGAAAACCTGAAAATATGACCAATCAAAATGCATGAAAACCAAATTAGATTTTCAGCAGTATCGCTGTTTCTTCCCATCAGGCAGTGCAGCATTCAGATTTTATTCTCACTAAATGTTTCAATGATTTGGGATAAAATAGTTATAAATTAATGTACAAAAGCATGATTTTCAATGGCAGACATTCCACTTGTCACTTGTTACATGTGGTTGTTAAAAATCAATTCACCTCCAATATCTAATGGTAACCTCCATTATTTCTAATGTTGTTTTCTAGCTTAAAGAACAACTCTCCACTTGCATTTCCATCCTTGAGGATACTCTGAACCTTACTAAAGACCTTGAGTTGCCTTGTCCATTAGACCAGAACACTGCTACAACAGAAACACCTGCCAAAGAATCAGATACTGAAGACAAAAATGATAACCTGAACCCGATGGGAAGGACATTAAATTAAAGAAAGAAAGACTAGATGAAGTAGAAACAGTGAGAATAGCAGACATCAAGGCACAGGTATGTTGATTATTATTAGTCCATCAAGTTTAACTATGTCACTGGCAAACATGTAGTAATTCAGTTACCCTACTGACAAAGAATGAGAAGATGGCCAATACTTTGATACTGTGTGCATTTTTCTTAACTTTTTTTGCATGCATTTTTGTTTGGTTTTTGTTTTTGCTTACAATTGCATAGCCCCTCTTATAATTCTCAACCCCCCTAAAAAGGTGACAACCATTTTCTCAAAATATTGTAACCATGCCTACAATCATTCTTACCCCTACCCTCCATGAGCTAATAAATGAAAGCCCCCTAATTTTCCACTGTAATTATGCAGTTAAATGCCAATCATGACAACTGTTTTAAAATCCCTTTACACACAGTTTAAAATCCTAGAACAGATATGAATAGGGTTTAAATACACACATCGCAACATGTACAATTCAGGCACATTTGGCATAAATTAATACAGTGACAACATGAAGATGGTAAAAATCTGGGGAGGGGGGCGGGGGGAGGAGAACAGATGCTTGCCAAATGAAGCCGGCAAAACATACATGTGTAGCACATTTAGCATGAATACAGCAACAACATGGAGGCAAAAATCTACTGGGGGGTGGGGTGGGGGGGGAGTAGAACAAATGATTGCCTAACAGGTGTAGCCCATTTAGCACGAATACAGCGCCAACATGAAGGAGGCAAAAATCTACTGGGGGGAGGGGTGGGGGGGGGGGAGTAGAACAAATGATAGCCTAACAGGTGTAGCCAATTTAGCACGAATACAGCGACAACATGAAGGAGGCAAAAATCTACTGGGGGGTGGGGTGGGGGGTGTAGAACAAATGATTGCCTAACAGGTGTAGCCCATTTAGCACGAATACAGCGACAACATGAAGGAGGCAAAAATCTACTGGGGGGTGGGGTGGGGGGGGGGGGAGTAGAACAAATCAGGGCTTCTGACAGGATGCGGGGAAAAAATTGAAATTATGCGGGATTTTTTTTCCGGATTATGCGGAGAAAATGGCAAATTATGCGGAATAGGATGCGGGATGACGTCACGATCGAAAAAATTTCTGAATTTTTTTACAGGATTATACACGTTTTTTAAAAATTTTGCTTCTTTATTTAACTCCAAACTTTGTTTAACTAAAGTTTTACGCAATTATATACAGTTTTACCTTGATTTTGCTTCTTTATTTGACACTGGTCTTGTTTATCTCAGGTTTTTAATCCACACGTGTAATCGTCGTGTTCTTCGCACTACACTCAATTCTTCTCGATATGCTTCTCTCCAAAACATTGCTTTGAATGTTTTTTTTCTCGAAACCTTAAATTTATGATCTGTTTTTGAAGCTCAACAAAAAATCTCAACGTTATTTACCACCTCACCTCACCTTGCACAACAATCGTTTGCATATTCGTAGTTAATAGATTATCTATTATGTACGCCTTATTATAGGAAATTAACTCGCTCCACAAAATCAAAAATCCTTAAATAGCATAATTTAAGTCGTGTTAATTTCTTCAATTTTATCTATGATGTATTTGCTTTTGAAATATTATATTTTTAAAACTGAACGTCACAGTGCCAGTTAAGCTAACCCTAGGCTTAAATATACTTGTTTACGATGGTAACGATTAACGATCGTAATCAGTTTCTAGACATCAAAAGACTCCGCATTTGCCTACATGTAATTGTCTCGGGGTGCTATTAAAATGCGGCTCTGGTGAAAGAAATTAGAAGGGTTTAGACTTTTCTATTTCTCCTCAAACACAGATACACTTGGTCTACTTCATGCAGCTGTGGAAATGTAAATGGCCCAGAGCCAACAATTGTAACGTAATTTAATTTAATTTAATTTATCCATTTTGAGCTGTTTTAGAAGTCGCTAGATGTCAAATGTATACGAGAGAAATATTATTTTACGCGCGAAAATCTTGTCTGCGAATACATGTATTTAACCAGAACTCTCGTTTGCTATCTATGTCTGCTATTGTTTGACTTCTAGCCAATCAGAGAGTACGTTTTATTCAAGGCTAGTTACCAGGCTCTTTCAATTTTTTTAAACTAAGAACGCCTTGTTCCTTTTCATTACACGATTCAATATACAGTTTTAAACGCTGTTTATTGCTTGAAATTTGGTAAGTAAACAATAAAAAGTTCGTAATTTCATCAAAATAAGAAAACATTATAATACATTTCTTCTTGATTATTAAGTTTTCTTTAGATTTTTGACGAATTATGCGGGATTTTGCCGGATTATGCGGAAATCGTTCGATTGTGCGGAAAAAGGCAAATTATGCGGATCCGCACCCGCGCATCCTGTCAGAAGCCCTGCTAATGGTAACCTCCATTATTTCTAATGTTGTTTTCTAGCTTAAAGAACAACTCTCCACTTGCATTTCCATCCTTGAGGATATACTCTGAACCTTACTAAAAGACCTTGAGTTGCCTTGTCCATTAGACCAGAACACTGCTACAACAGAAACACCTGCCAAAGAATCAGATACTGAAGACAAGAATGATGAACCTGAACCTGATGGGAAGGACATTAAATTAAAGAAAGAAAGAGTAGATGAAGTAGAAACAGTGAGATTAGCAGACATCAAGGCACAGGTATGCTGATTATTATTAGTCCATCAAGTTTAACTATGTCACTGGCAAACATGTAGTAATTCAGTTACCCTACTGACAAAGAATGAGAAGATGGCCAATACTTTGATACTGTGTGCATTTTTCTTAACTTTTTTTGCATGCATTTTTGTTTGGTTTTTGTTTTTGCTTACAATTGCATAGCCCCTCTTATAATTCTCAACCCCCCTAAAAAGGTGATAACCACCTCTAACCATTTTCTCAAAATATTGTAACCATGCCTACAATCATTCTTACCCCTCCTCTCCATGCGCTAATAAGTGAAAGATCCCTAATTTTCCACTGTAATTATGCAGTTAAATACCAATCATGACAACTGTTTTAATATCCCTTTACACACAGTTTAAAATCCTAGAACAGATATGAATAGGGTTTAAATACACACATCGCAACATGTACAATTCAGGCACATTTGGCATAAAATTAATACAGTGACAACATGAAGATGGTAAAAATCTGGGGAGGGGGGCGGGGGGAGGAGAACAGATGCTTGCCAAATGAAGCCGGCAAAACATACATGTGTAGCACATTTAGCATGAATACAGTGACAACATGAAGGAGGCAAAAATCTACTGGGGGGTGGGGTGGGGGGGGGAGTAGAACAAATGATTGCCTAACAGGTGTAGCCCATTTAGCACGAATACAGCGACAACATGAAGGAGGCAAAAATCTACTGGGGGGAGGGGTGGGGGGGGGAGTATAACAAATGCTTGCCTAATGAAGTCAGCAAAACATACAGTATAGCACATGAAACACAAGCAAGACCCCTGTTTCAGTTAGTAAAACACAGATATTGTGTGAATATATGGATGATGGAATAAACAGACTTTAGATATAATAATTTTGTTATAAAGTTGCCTTGAGATTATCTGGTTTATCCATATTCTAAACCAAAGATGCTAAAGGTTTTCATTGGATTAAGAACATTTTAATTTCACTAGCACTTGAACACATTTTCTCAGTTCAAACTATTATTTTTCATTTTGATTATTAAATTTTTACCCTCCTGAAACTTAGTCGTAACACTCCATTGCTTTCGTTTCAGGTGTCATTTGATCTGGGGACTTTATATTTATACCAAGAAAAATTTGAAAAGCTGCCAAACTTTTCCAGCACTGCAAGGAAGCTAAGGTAGGCATTTTAAAATGATATAGTCTGGTATGGTGGTTGAGCTTTTCCTGTGGCTGAACCCACTTAAAAAAAGTAAAATTAACAATAGATGGGTGTTGTTGTCTCATGTGTTTAGTGTTGATTCATCTTAGGTCGTCTCGTGTTGTGATATCTTTTGTTGCATCATGACATGTCATCTTGTCCTGTTTTTGCCACAGTCTTGTCACATTAACTGCATTAAAATATAAAATAATACATGTAGCAATCAGTGTGAGTTTTAGCATTTGTTTTCGTATTAAAATAATTTTTTTACATATTATGTAGTTGTGTGTCTCTTGTCTCATCTAGCCATCTCATTGCCTTGTTGTTTCACATAAAAATTAACAGTTTTTATCGCGGAAGCAAAAATTTCTTACTGGGTATTTATCTATTGCTGTTTTGTGTCATGTCTTGTGTTTTGCCATCTCACTGACTCATTGTTTCACATTAAACACAAATAGCTGCAAAGATTTAATCCACTTTATAATGTGAAGCACATTGGAAGCATGGGTGATGTAGCGGTGAGAGCGCTCGCCTCTCACCAATGCGACCTGGGTTTAATTCTTGGATCCGTTGTATGTGAGTAAAGTTGATTGTTGGTTCTCTCCTGCTTCCAGGGTTTTTCTCTGAAATCTCCGGTTTTCCTCCCTCTGAAAAAAAACAACTTCTAAATATTTCTAATTCGATCTAGAAAATTACTCTGTGACATAAATTCTATTTACCATAACAAATAAATTGTGTAGTTTTTTTTGCGTGTGTGCAGTTGAATGTTATAAATAAATAACTGTACTATCGTCTTGTCTTGTATTCTTCTCTTGTCTTCTGTAGTGTTGGTTTGCCTCTCATCTCATGTTGTTGTGTCACAACAAACACAAAGGAGCTGATAGAGATTTAATGGTGTAATAATGACATGTGAGCACTATTAATTCCATATAGTGCTGTAGGTCATCGTGTTATACAGTCCAAGAGGATATGTTACATGGCTATTACATGTCTTGTTCTGGTTTGTTGGACAATACAACAGATAATACAACAGATACCATGTCTGAGGAAAGACAGCACAGCAATTCTTTGCTGGAATAAGTGCAACATAATAAATCCTCATCCTTTAAGGTGGGTTATCAAAGGTTTTTACAGGGTTGAGAATGTAATTAAAATAGTTGGGATAATAAATGCACAGGGAGCCCAAATACATTCCTTGTTAGTATATTGCAGCAAATGTTTGTGGTTAATACATAATAATACTCCATTGTGGGAATCTAAGCAGTGACCACTGATTAGATAATATTATAGTAGTTCCAAGCCAAGACTGGAGTTTCCACACAGCCTGCAGCCTGCAACAGCAGATTGAAGCCTGTAATATTATAAGACTAGTTCTAGAGGGTCAACTGACTGACTCTGATTTTTGGAGTGGCTTAAAGACAAGCACCAAAGATTACCTTGAATGCATCTTGTCAGTAAGTGTTGTTATTGGACATCATAGGCACTATTATTGTTTACCTTAAGGAAATGTTAAGTAAAGGTAATGTTCTAATTGAGTGTAGTTCCTTCGACATACTGGTACTTCAGGGTCTGTAAGGGGGGTCCTGATCCCTAATCACTCCCTATTTTCCCCCAAAATCCTGTGGCCCATAACATCTTGCCCACATTCAACATATTTAAAGAGCATGATTTTGTTTTTATTTATTAATGTTTTCATGGTATTTCCCGTAAATCACAAACTAGCAAAATCCCACATTCCGGATATTTAATTCTGCAGCAATTCCGAGTCATGGCCCTTGCCAATATCCCAAATAACATAAGATTTTTTTTCTAGTTTCCCAGACACTGTGCTATAATTTATCTATTCCTTGCTCCTGGGAATATCCTTTCAGACCCTGGTACTTCTAGCTAGTCTTCCATAAAGCACAAAGTGTCCCTTTTAATTTTTACATTAGTGCTGTGTTTTAAGGTCATTCAATGTTGAGAGAAGCTGAAACAAGGGTGTGAGATCATGAGGAATAGACCTGAACCACTGTTATTCCATTCAAGATCATATCATTCTCTGTTACTATCATTTCTTTGTTTAATTGTTGTGCATTAGAAGACACAATCATGAATAATATTGATACAACTTAAACAATTACGAAGAATCTTATTCTCAAGAGAATGACGTGATCTGACATAGGACGATATTATTCCTATGTGGACTAGGTCAATTGAATTATAGACTTCTAGTAAAATAATATAGTCTAAATTTATTTGCCAATGTATTTTTTCTTCCATTATCAGTTGTGTGTGCAGACATTACAAATTAAGGATTCCAACACATTCAAGCAATCCCTGGACAAGGATTCAATAATTCAGATCTTGAAGTCATTTGTTTGGTAAGTAAAGGAAATATTAGCCCAGTTATTGAAAGCTTACTTAGTAGGGACAAATCCTGGAATCTGAGAAATGGGGGCCATACAAATTCAGCAATAGACAATATACTAGACCGATTTTGTTTGTTTAACTAAAAATTCTACCATCATCCGGCTGGGGAAAATCCCAGTCAACCAATTAAAAAAATTAAATTTAAAGCTGTTGTCTAGAGGCCTCCAAATCTGGGACAAGCATCAAAACATACTGTTTTTATAACTTATTTTTCATAGGTTTTTTTAAAGAAAAAAAAAAAAGATGGGCATTTGCACTTGGACAAATATAATATTATTAATCTAGATTTTTGGTTGGCACAAACTTTGGTAGCAATTTTGGGCTGAACAAATTTTGTCGGCCTAGTGTGAATACACCCTTGATAATTCACACACCAGACTATGCAAATAAAACCAAAGAAGGTCTAGGGGCACATGATCCCAACAAAACTGATATGGAATATGGTCAGAATAATTATGGTTTTCAGAAATGATATTACCGGAATTCTGGATATTTTGGTCATGAAAGATTGCCCCGTCAGCCGAAACCCATCAGCCCCTCCTTACATCCACACCTGATATACTTTATTTGGTTACCAAGATAACAAAAACCTTCAATGAGGGGCGTAAACACTGATGAGGGTTGATTTTTTAAATCTATACTTTATTCGTAGTTTGTTGTGTAGCTGTTTTGAAGATGGATTCAAAGTAGCACAAAACTCTGAAGCTAAAATATTTCTTAGTGATTTTAAGGTAAGCAAGTATTTACCAATCCAGTTACATTGAACTTTTCAATTCAGCCCATGCACGCTCGATTAAAAACTGAATTGGCATAGCAACATTTATAATTAGAACCCAAACCTTAAATTTTGCGTGACTCTATTAACTTTAGTATGAAAACTTTCTCATTTGGTGTTTTTCAATAATACTAGGCTGTCATCTAAAAAATCCAAAATCATCAATGCCAATCAATCCAACTCAAATTGTGATGGATATTGTGTCATTCCAGAAATTATCCTTTCACACATGGGGGATTTTTTAAGACCCTACCCTACCCCCGAAAATTCCCATTTCATTCCATACAAACTGTAATTATGTTCTTTCTCTGACTCCCCATCCCTCTGAAATTCAAAATTCCTCCATGGGGGAGCTAGGTGAGGGGGTGGGTATTGATAATCTCTGAGTCTACACATCGAGACAATTTGGTGTTGCGACAACAAAGTAGGTGTTATTGGATGTCAGTCAAGGCATCTCATGCTGCCACTTCTTAGGCACATGATTGTGTTTTAAAACAAATTCTTTTGACATGGAAATTACTTGATTGACAAATTTTGTTGCAAACAGCAAATTGTATTATTTTACGCCCTTGGGAAGCATTTCAAAGTCATAATTTAAACTCAATTTCTTATAATTATACTCTTCACAAAATATTATTTGAAATAGGCTGATGATAATTCCAAGTTGACAAGAAGATGGAAGTGAATCCAGTCAATACTTACCCAATGTTTAGAAGTGGTATGGCTCTTAGTTGAAACTTAAGTTAATTTGTAGTTGAAATTTTATATTTAATTATGATTTTAGTTATCTTCATGACATGTGTTTCGTCCAAAGTTAGTTTTATTTTAATTAGCAGTTTTTGTTAGGAGTTGTAGTAAGCCAGAAATATATCACAAGTGAAAGGCTCTATAAATAGCACGCGAGGAATTGGACATTTTGCGTTACAATTGGTGTCACTGAACATCATTATCGGCTTTTCAATAACATTTCCACACCTTGCTATGGAGTACTATGGTTTTTATGTCAAACACAGCCTACTTCATGTGGTGCATTACTCTAAAGCAAAAGCTTAAGTGTTTCCAGATGTTAGGGGCTGTGTTGGTCATGTTGTTAATAGACCCCTTCAGCTTGAGCATAATGTTTTCTCTATCAGACCATGTGTTATTATTTATTATGGTTTCATTATTCATTGATAATCTAATTCTCTTGAGAATTAGATAATTTGCAAACTTGAGTTGTATTCGTATCCGTGTGTCTTCTCAATGTTAAACAAAGAAAGGATACTCTAGGGAATGATGTGGTCTGAATGGAGAAACACTACGCCCATGCTGAAAGGGTCCATTTTTTTGGAACTGTTTGATACAGATGACAACGGATCTAAAGTGTGGCTACCTACAGCAAAATCTCCGGTTGAGTTTTGACCCACAGGAGATCAACAGTATTGTTGAGGAATTGCACAAGATTCAGCCGTCAAGAAGGGTTCAATTAGAGGTAACACACCAACCAACCACCTCATTAGTACTAATTATAGGTTTCCATGGAAACAAAAAGCATATTAGGGTGTACTCCAATAGTTGTAAAACCTGATGTAAAACCATTATTTTGGATTTTTCAGAATTTGACCTGCATGACATACAAGGCGTACATTGATGACATCCAAGACCCTCTTCTACAAGAAATATTACACATCATGTTTTCCAAAGCCATGCAGTGTGCTTCAAAAAAGGTACTTATAAGTTTTATGGCATCAGACCATAACAGTTATACGTAATGACTAATATCATAGAGTGAAGGTAAAGCATGAAGCATTAATTTCGTGAAACATTCTTCATTTAGGATGCATTATTGTTATAACGTAAATATGATTTAATATTATTATTTCCCTTATTCATTCTTTATACCACTGATACAAGAATCCTCTTCAAGATCATTTTCATGCTGCAGCTGTATTGGCTGGAACAACACATTTTTGCCCATTCAGTCTCACATTCAATCACACTTCAGGATGAATTTCAATATTATATATACAGAAAGAAAAAGGTTTGAAAGGTACTTTCATCACACAAGATAATGGTGTTAGTTAGGCGAACAAAAGGAACTACAAAACTTGTCATCACTAACCACCACCACAAAGTACAGCAGTGGCGCAGGTCAAAGGGGTCAAACTCAGTACTACAGCGCAGGTCAAAGGGGTCGAACTCAGTACTATACTGAAAGCATGTGAAAGGATAATGTTAGTAGTGGTATCAAGATGTAGTAATGGCTATGGAAAACTCTATACAGCTGCATGTTGTATGTAACTAAGCATGGCTTACTAACCCCTAACTAACTCCCAAGTAGGAACTAGCACATTATACCCTTAATATTCATGGTAGCGAAAGTATGTGGTAGCGAAACAACCGGTTACCTATTCATGTGTTGTCGGTGTACCACTAACCCCTAAGTAGGAACTAGCTCATTATACCCTTAATAGTCATGTGTTGTGGGTGTATCACTAACCCCTAAGTAGGAACTAGCTTATTATAACCTTTATAGTACACTCAACAAAATTACTCGACTCTGATTGGTCGAGAGGAGTACAATTATAGCGTTAATTGTACTCCGTAGGAGTACCGAATTAAGTCGCTATGGCAACACGGCCAAAACAATGTCAAAACAATTATTTTCTATCGTTTTGTACTTAAAAAAACATAAAATAAAATTATAAAGCCGTAAGAACTAATCTTCTTTATGCATTTCAGTTGCGTGATGGACTGAAAATCGGCCGCCAAATAGACAAAGATGAACGGCGTCGCTTCTCATTTTTTACTGAAATTTTGTTGAGTGAACTATAAACTAAAAATCGCACGATCTTCTCGTACAATTTAGAATTAATAGACACTCGTAATGTTTTGAAAGTTCTTTAATTGCACTCGCCTAAAGGCTCATGCAATTACAAGAACTTTCAAAACATTACTCGTGTCTATTAATTTCGAAATTGTACTCGAGATCGTGCAATTTCCTATACTAATAGTCGTGTTCTGGGTGTATCACAAACCCTACTTAGTAGGAACTAGCTCATTATACCCTTAATAGTCATGTGTTTTGGGTGTATCACTAACCCTATTTAGTAGGAACTAGCTCATTATACCCTTAATAGTCATGTGTTCTGGGTGTATCACTAACCCCTAAGTAGGAACTAGCTCATACCATTATAATCTGATTATAGCTCTTTATAGTCATGAGTGAAGAATTGCACAATTTTCATCTTGTCAAAGTAGGTTCTATTAAAAATCAACTAGCGAGGCATTTCCATTACATTCCATAATCTTGTGACTTGGAAACTTTGTGCTACCTTACTAATGTCATGGCAACACATTGACTGACTTATATTAGTTGCACTGATATTGGTCCTGCACTTGTTGTTGCAAGGAATTTGACAAACGAACAACAAAATATTTTTCTAGGCATATGAATTATCTATGGCCCTATTGCAATATGCCATTGAAAGGTTAGGTGCAACCAATACCGGAACAGTGTCAGCCATTGAAAGGGTTAAAATGGCAATCAACCAAGAGCTTCTAGTTATCAACTTAAAGAAAAACAAAAGCAAGTGAGTAAAATGTTACAGATTCTCAGATTCAATATAATAGTGACTTTAAGAATCTTGACATATATTTTGTTCAATGCACTATAATTTCATTTCTTAGAAAAGAAGACTTGGTTAATCAAGTCAAGTCATACATTCATCAAACCAGTAATTGTAAGTCCCTGTCATACATATTCATTTGATAATGATTTATGAGTTGTAAATAGACCCTTTTCTATGTGTATATGATCAAAGGCACGTACAATAATGAGAAGTGGTTAGTATGAGGTGAAGGTACTGAGGGGGGGTCACTGACAGGGTTTCTTTATGCCTTGGTGGTTCTTTTGTGTCCCTCTGATATTGGTAAGTTAATAAAGTGTGGAGAGACAGGACTGCCATTGAAAGTTGTCATCTGTGCCAATTAAAAATATAAGTACTTGTAGATGATTTATGTACAAAGACAGCACCTTATCCTCAGTTATTATAAAGACCCTGAGGTTTGGTACATCTGGGACTCCAATCACAACCTCACCGCTGAAAATTCCAACAAATGAGGAGAGAGAAAAGGAGGACCGAAAGAAAAAATGAGAGTGAATAAAAAATATTGTGGGGTGTAATGAAACCCTGATTTAAGTGGGAAGGAAGGAAGAAAGAAAGAGAGAAAGAAAGAAAGGAAGAAAGAAAGAAAGAACAGAAAGAAAGGGAGAAAGAAAGGGAGAAAGAAAGGGAGAAAGAAAGAAAGGAAGAAAGAAAGAGAGAAAAAAAGAAAGAGAGAGAGAGAGATGTCTTTTATTTAATCTCGGGAAATTCATCAATGTACAAATTGGTTTCATGAAAACTGAGTTGATAGGTAATATATAATCAAAAATTAATAATAACGTTAAGATATATAGACAGAATTATAAATAAATTCTCATCTACCCCCCAAAAAATATTATAGTAATTAAAGTGTTAAGGACCAACAGACGAAAGATTCCTCTTAAAAGATTTTAAATTATGGACAGTCTGACACTTTGGGGTAACGAGTTCCACACTTTTGCACCATCATAAGAAGAGAGCTCTTTTAAAAACTCAGTGCTGGGTTTCGGTAACTTTAAGCACTTCTCTCTACCACGAAGATCGTAGGTATTTTCTTGAAAATAAAAGAGTTCCCTTACAGATTTTGGTGCAAGTGGCATTTAAAGTCTTAAACTCATTATTGCTTTATGCTCCTTTCTTCTTCTTTGTAAGCTTTTCCAGCCTAAAGAAGTTAAAATATCACTAGATCTGACATCGTAGCTGCTTTTTGTTATTATTCTTGCAGCTCTATTTGCATTTTTGCAATCTTTCAGCAGACGTTACTGGTAAGTTATCCCATACCACATCACAATAGTCAAACCAAGGTAAAACGAGAGCCTTCATATATGGTAATAGCTGTAAAAAGAAAGAGAAAGAAAGAAAAGAAGAAGAAGAAAGAAACAGAAAGAAAGGGAGAAGAAAGGAAGAAAGAAAGAAAGAAAGGGAAAGAAGAAAGAAAAGAAGGAAAAGAAAAGAAGGAAGAAAGAAACAGAAAGAAAGAAAGAGAGAACGAATCCATTAATGCCTAAAGAAACTGAACGAACGTGAG
>WHPX01000141.1:0-205000 GCA_011057435.1 Actinia equina
CCTGTATGTTTAGATAATATTTTCTATCTCCCGCGGGTACTGGGGGCCAAAGTTAGTCATTGATCCTCATCAACATCGATGGACCACTGAGGTGAGTTCGACGACTGTGTGTTTAAAGGGTTTTTCATTTATTCAGTTAACTTGTGCTAAGCTTATATTGAGCTTAGTTTCTTTCCTAGGTTTTCTAGTTTGCGGTAATTTAAGTGTCTTTTCTTGATATCCTTCTGCATTTGTAAATATGATGTATTGATGTTATGCTTGAGTCTAACATGGTCTGGTCCGGCGGTTTTATCCTTTTTTTTTTTTTTTTTTTTTTATTTAAAAATTTTTCCTCTATTGTTCCCAAGTACATGTATACACACAGAGCTGGATGAAATTGCAATACAAAATACCAAATCATCTAATATACAGGAGGAATCGGGAATTTTTATTAGAATTAATAAAATTATTAGATTAATTATTAGAATCGGGCAGGTGGCTGCGCCGGGGCTGGGACACTTAAATCAGTTTTCAAATTGACTCTGAAATGCTCTTGGGACATGGCCCGTAACATTGGCAGGCATACGCCAGCCCAATGACATTGCAGGAGGTTTAAACAATCCTCAAAATTTTTAGAAAACATCACTGTCACGGCAAGGGCATATGCACATATGGCACCGACTTTTCACACAGTCATATGAAAACTACTATACTTAAAGTAGTTCTGGACCTTTGCTACTGCGGATCTATTTCGTTGTTTTGAAAATTTCTCCAAAAAATATATCACTTTGACTACATTGTACCTTTTTCTAATATAATCTAACAACACATTTTGTAATTTCATGCAAACTTTTGAGATAAAATTTGGTATTTTTTGAAATGTGCTAAGATTTTTATTGCCTGACATGGTCAGTATTTTCAAAATTGACAAATGTAGGACTTTGTAAAATTGACTATGAACAAAAAACTTATCTTGACTTCTATACATGTACATCCAAAAATCAATTCAAAATAGGTTTTAGGGTCCCTGGAGACAAGGACAGTTTTCCAAGTTTCAAGGGAATGTATATAAACTACTAGATCGAGAACCAGGTCCACACGGACAGGAATGGTGATTTTGGATGCAAAATTAAGATTTAGTCCTTTGATCATAGCTCCTCTATTAGTACGGTGACCCCCTGTTTTTTTCTTTGCATTCAAAGCTTTGCAAATAATTGGAATTACCCCCTATTACGATCTCTTATACTTGTAACCAAGAACCAAGTCGGTGACCAAGTCGGTCACTTTTTTGAATAAGCAAGTGAAGCTCTTTAAATGACTGAATTAAAGGATGAATTGTTTGGCACAGTACTACTAACTGTACCTTCAGTGACAGCTTGAAATACAGCACACTTCTTAGGACTTTCCAGTTTTTTAAGTGTGTTATGGCTGAACAGAGCATAGAAAAAAGTCATTAAATATAGATGACGTTATAAAAGAAAGAAAGAAAAAATAGTTGTGATTGTTAGTGCTGCTTACTATATTTTTCACAAAGCAGCAGCAGGGATGGTCTCGGCTTCAGTATGATCTGTTCACTAAATACAGCACAGTTGTATACTAATCAGAAGGGACTGCAGAGCAAGTTTGAATGGGAGAGGGGGGAGACTTATATTTCAGAAATCTCTTTTGAATACCGAATTTTATATCAAATAGAAAACAAGCAAATGAATTTAAAAAATGGCAGTAAAATTAATGTTGGGGAAAATAATAGCCCCTGAGCCACACCCCCAAGCTTTGCTGCTCCTGATCAGAGCACTGTTCGATCAAATTGAAGAAAATCAAGCTGTTGTTTTTTATTTCAGGTTGCGCTTTACACATCTACAAAGAAAGATGCTGTTAATAGTAACAGTATGGAATTTGTATGGAAAGAATGATAATTTTAGTGTTTTAGAACCATTTTCTTTGTAAGTAAATATAAAAATATGATTTCTTTATTTCTGTCTTGTGTGCGATTCTTTTTTTTCTTCTGTTTCCTATAGATCTATTAATGTCAGTATTCCAAGAAAAACTAGGAACAATGGTACATTATTTGCTCATCTGTTTATCTATCCTCATGGGATGACACCATTTGATAACTACTTTACGTCACATGCTGTTGATGAACTAACTATTTATGCTGTACCTAAAGATGAGTCTGTGAATCTTCTTTCCAGTGCCAAGAATGAAAAGGTGAAATAACAAACTCCAATTCACTGATTTAAAGGCCATAAGAGTACATGTTTGTGTACTTGATGTTATTGCCACAGAAAATATTCTTAATCTTTTATGTTTGTGTTTAATAAAATATTGTATGTATCTTTGTGACCTCATCAACCTTCGACTTCCTGATTGGGTTATCAAAATTTTTGGCTTTCGTTTAATGAATTTAAAAAAAAAAGTGTGCAATATTAAGCATAGTGCTGACTCCATCCTCACGTGCGAAGTGTTGCTAGATCCTGCAACTGTCTCTCTTTTTTTTGTAAATAAATTCAATACAAAAAAAAGTACCTATATAATAAGAAAAACAAATAAAACAGCTTGTTCTGTGCTCCAAGTTTCAGTAATAAAGCACTTAGGAAGCGCTGTACGGACTCAAAAAGTGTGCTTCTCATGCTTCTCCTTACACTTCTTTATTGTGCTTATGTTACTTCCTGCATGCTCTATTACTGAACGGAGCACTGAAAAAGCTGTTTTATTTGTTAAACAGAACAGAACAGAACAGAACAGAACAGAACAGAACAGAACAGAACAGAACAGAACAGAAACAGAACAGAACAGAACAGAAACAGAACAGAACAGAACAAAACAGAACAGAACAGAACAGAACAGAACAGAACAGAACAGAACAGAACAGAACAGAACAGAACAGAACAGAACAGAACAGAACAGAACAGAACAGAACAGAACAGAACAGAACAGAACAGAACAGGATATCTTATAGTAATCGTATCTGAATAAACCATATATTTTTTTCATTTTGAAAATCTTTTCAGAAAGCACCATCACATTCAGAATTACCTGTATCTCACTGGAGAAAGAAACTGTCTTTCCACATTCTGAGTGAAAAAGTGGTTTTTGAGAGATTTGCGATTCCTGCAGAGATTTACTCTTTTTGAGGTAAAATATAGACCTACTGAACAGCACTGACTACATGTCAGTGCCTGTGCTTGTATTTACAACAGGATCAACAGTAATTATTTATTTTGATGTCCCTGCCCTCAAAGTTACCAATAGATTATAAATTACCATAAAAATACACTTCAAATGTGTTTATGTACGGTAACATTAAGCTTGTATTGACAGAGTGACAGCTGATGAACAATATCTACCTGTGTTATATGCTGATCAGCTACAAGTAAAATATAGACATACCAAGGTAAATGTGAACAAGACGAATAACAAGCAGCCAGTTATCATGTTCATAAATTTCAGTATGACCCAAAAGGTCTAGTACTGAAGTAGGCTTATCAGTTGTTTTGTCAGGAGGTTTTAATCATGGGCAGCTTACAACTGGGAGGGCTTGTATTCAGGTGGAGGGGAGGAGGGTTAAAGCCAGAAGAAAAAAGATATTGGGATAAAAAGGAAATAGTTATTTCTTCTTTAATTCTCTCAATCAATCTTTTATGGGTCAACATGTCATAAATGAGAGATTAGTTTATTAAATAATATGCCAGCTGACTTGTGGGCTTTTAACTGGGCTTTTGTAGGAAAATAAATTACAACGTGTAGTCCCAAAATTATCATGTTGGGGGGGGGGGGGGGGGGGGGAAGGGGGGTGAAGGTTGATGTTTGGGTAATTTCTGGAAATATGCAATATATTTTAAGTATATTTCTTTATGTCTATAATATTGACATATACCTTTTCTTAGCTACTCAATAAGACCTCATTGGAGATGCCGCTGATAGTTGAATACTCTCCTATATCCCTTGGAAGGCTGCGTATGTGGTCTTCTGTTCACCAGTCTCTTGCAACAATGAAAAACTTAGGTAAGTATAAAATTACTATTTCGAATTCAAACCACACTTTTGATACTATGGATAAGTGATTGTGCACAAAATACTTTGTAGATCAGATAAGATTTAAATTTCCTGCCTATTTTCCTGGCTGAGCCACCACGTGATGGTGTGTACCTGTTAGCTATCCTCCTTGTACCTTATACCACATAGGCCTCCATAGAGCTCTTCCACAATTCCCTGTCACTTCCTTATTATGGTGCAAAGCCTCTATACTTTTATTCCCAAAAGCTTCATACCTTCCATTATTTTTTATGAAGCTGTAATTCTAAAGTAGTTTTATTTTGAAATCATTTGCAGGGTTTTCTGATAAGGATTTGGATGACATCCGAGGCCTGTTTACTGAAGTGAACATGTATCTTTTAGCTCTGACATTTGCCATTTCTATTTTCCATGTAAGTATAGACCAACATAAATGTTCTTTGTGTAATTAAAGTTTTCAGCTGTCTGTGCTATCGTTGAAGAGGAAGAGAGCAGTGAGAAAGAGGGAAAACAGATCAAAAGACAATAGAAAAGACCTTTTGGCCGATTTCCATATATAGAGCAGGGCCGGATACTCTTCAGAGATGTTGAAAATCACCCCTAAAATGGAGACGAGATATGAATGAAATCATGAGCATTTATGGAACACTTGCAATTAGGAGTTCTTTCTTTTTTCAGATACTGTTTGACTTTCTTGCTTTCAAAAATGATATCAACTTTTGGAGGAAAACAGATTCGATGGTTGGACTGTCTTCAAGGACAGGTAAGTGAATCAATGATGGAGTAGCCTCTTGCCTCTCAGCCCAGAGGTTGTTTCAGAGTTCAATCTCTGAGTTAGCCATGCCCTGACTTAGATCAGCCCAGAGGTTGTTTCAGGGTTGGATCTGTGAGTTAGCCGTGCCCTAACCTAGATCAGCTCAGAGGTTGTTTCAGTGTTGGATCTGTGAGTTAGCCATGCCCTGAATAGTAAGCATGTGTTAACATCACCTTATTATTGTTTTAGTTGTGTGGCGTTGTGCCAGTAGCTTTATTATATTCCTGTATTTGCTGGACGAGAAGGCTAGTCTTTTGGTTTCAATTCCATCAGGAATAGGGACACTGATCGAGGTGGGTGTTGCAGTATTTGACATTTCGTGAAGCTCACCGCTTAACCATAACCACTTTAACCATTCATGGCGAATATTCTCAAATTTGTTTCCTATTCTGTTTGCAGGCCTGGAAACTAACCAAAGCATTCAAGATTGAAATAGATTTACGACGAATGAGAATCAAGGTTTGTTGCAAATGCCGTCTGCTTGCTCTTCCATCCTTTAGGGTCGGGTGGGTGGGGTGGGTGTGTTGTTCCGCTTTTCCCGTAAATATCACTCAATATTTGCTGCTTTATAAAAACTGTTTGTTTAATCGTGCATGTAACAGTGATGTCTCTCGAACGTGTTTCAGTTTGGAGAAAGATCTTCCAAAGAAAAGGAAACCGATTCTTTTGACGACGAGGTAAAGTACTTTTTAGCATTTAAACAAGATGACATTGTCATGCCTTCACGGATTTAGTTTGTCTGTATTCAATAATAGTTGTGATTCTCTTGGTAGGCCTTGTACTATTTTAAAGTATCTTGTATACTCGCTATATGTACATAGAGGTTATCAGTCGGCTAAGCATCTTATAGGGCTGTGTAGTCACGGAGTAATTTGGTGAGCCATTGTATTCTGCAAAAAATTCTCAAACTCTCTCTAAACTATTTCGTACCAGATTGCGAGCAGATGAGCAGTGCTGATACAGTCTCAAATAAGGCATGGCCTTTTCCCTTAAATGATAATGTGTTATATCTGAAGTCAATAATGGTTGTATTCTCTTGGTAGGCCTTGTACTATTTAAAGTATCTTATATATCCACTGGTAGCCGCTAGCGCAGTTTACTCTCTTATCTATCATCCACAGAAGAGGTAGGCTCAGTTATTTGTGTAAGATATTCGGTGCGACTATCCTTGCGTGATGGGTGACTTATTTTTGATAACCATTCGGTTTAACCAAGTTTATCTTCGCGGTTTAGCAAAGAGGGAGGGGATGGGATGGGAGTGGAGGGGGGTACAGCCACCAACATTTTACTAATATCCGCAACTGAATTGACTCACTCTCTTTAGCTTTGTGCATACTAGTGTGCTATATTTCACAATATCTAATCTCCCCAACGAATACACGCACCGTTTAGGGTGCTCTGCAGTCCTTCGTTTCCCAAAAAACCCACAGTGGCAATGTTGAACCAGAAAGAAATTGAATTTTTGTTTTTTGATTGATTAATTCTCTTGGGCTGATAGTAACCAAATTACCCTGGCTGACGAATTCTACGTTTGGACGAACCTCGTTCCCAGGGCCTTCTCTTCTCGCTTTCCCATCTTGAAAAAAAGTGAAAATAGAAGGCTCTGTGAACTTGGTATCGTTTGGATATGACGTCTCGCCGTGTCTTTTGCTATTTCACTCCCTTGGGAATGATTGGAAACCACCAGTAAATAAACTAATTTCATCTAATATATCTGTGTTTTTTTTACAGTTGGTATTCGTGGCTTATCAAGAGCTTAGTCAATGGTGAGTGTGGATGCGTTCAGGTGTTATGTTGGTGATATCTGTTTTATTCTGATTGATGTTCGTTGGCAATTTCAACAAACGCACATATTTATTATCATTCACTACACATACGAAATTTTCCCAAAAGATGGCAAAACCATAGGTAGCTTATTTACATCAATTTGATTGGCCGTACAGCGGAATTCATACGGGTGGGAAATATACGGTACCAACCTACAGCACATTAGCACCCGGTATGACATACTGTAACATCAAAATGCATTTCCATCAGGTACGGCTACGGTAACGAATTTGCCGTACCGTTTCGCACTCTATATTCTATCAACCTTGATTTCATACTTCTAATTTTTAGGTATATACGTCGTCGGGTTTCTGTTCATGTTACCACAATTATTTGTGAACTATCGCGTAAGTAATTGAATAGACCCCTCACAGCGCGTTGGAATGCGGCTCAATTTTGAGGACATAACAATAGGTTTTCAATTTTCATGAGGTTGAGATTCTTTTGTTTTTGTTTTCCAAAAAGAGCTGCTTTGACGTCACATGCAAGGGGTCTACAGAGACTTTTACTTGTATTTTAGAGGAGGACGGGAGGGGTTGTATTTTTGTGACAGGGGAGGGGACCCATAATTATCTATATTAAACCTTTTTTCGTTTTTAGTTGAAGTCTGTCGCTCATCTTCCCTGGAAAGCATTGATGTACAAGGTACTGACCATTCCTTTACTCACATTGATATTTTTTCCTTTTCTCTTCTCTTTCTTAACTGATCATTCCTTTACTCACATTTATTTTTTTTCCTTTTCTCTTCTCTTTCTTAACTGACCAATTTAGCTTGGACGCATTTGTTTTTCCAATTAAGATCACGTGTCATTCCCAAGAGTGCGTGACAAGAGCGCGTGACAAGACGTATGAATTGGATACAACTTAAACAAAAAAATCTGATTCTGAAGAGATTGATCAATATTTGGTCTGAGATGGGTAAACATTCCAAAGCTAAATTAGTTTATTATTTAATCATTAATACGATTCTTTAATTTCTTCAAGGCATTTAACACATTTATTGATGACGTCTTTGCATTTATCATCACCATGCCAACCAGTCATCGGCTGGCGTGTTTCCGTGATGATATCGTCTTTGTGGTTTATATCTACCAACGCTGGTAAGTAGATCTATGCCTTTATCTATGTATAAACAAGCAAAGGTAGCGTGACTGCAGTGACTCTTATCACGCTAGCGTGACAAGAATATGATATTTTTGAAGAGAGAAGGAATCTCCGCCCCATTATGAACACTTTTTGATGCTATTTTTAGAATAGCTGATGCTATTTTTAGAATCATCTATTTGATCGTTAGAAGTAGTTGTTTCGCCACGAACGAATCACGATATTTGCTGAACCTCGCCCAATAATTGCTTAAAATTTGCGGTTGCGCTAAGTGATTTTCACGATTCCACTGAGCAATATTCTCTCTACGTTGTCTCGCAACAGCATTGCGACACAAGTTGCAAGAGTGTCTGCACGGTGCAATCGTTGCCAAGAGTAGAAACGAATTCTACTTTTCGCAACGATTGCTGTAATTTGTCTCGTAACACTTTTCAAATTGCGCTGTAGGTTACACGCTGCAACGCTCCATGCAACTTTTGTCGCAACGACGTCGCGACACAAGTTGCAGAGAAAATTGCTCCGTGTAATCGCGCCTTTAAACTGACGAAGATATTTAAACTATGAATTTTTGCAAAGAAATGTATGTCAGTAATCGATCGTTATCAGGCAAGATACATACATTTGTTATAAAAATTCCACAACGATTGTTGTTTCAAAAATGCTTATTTTCGTCATTTTAAGGTTTATCCTTTATTCTTCAGATCTCTCTATGTTGTATTTATTGTTCATTTATTGATTCTGATTTAGGCTTTATCCAGTGGACAAAACCAGAGTCAATGAATATGGGATGTCATACGAGGATGAACAACACCAGCCAAAGAAACAACATACTGACTAACATGGGAAGGGAATCACACCACGATGCTCCTCTCTGATTGGATGAGCTACTACTAGGCTATAAGTTACAGCCTGCTTTGAAAACCAAAACATTAGATTTAACAATGTAACGATGAACCATAGACGATCTCCACACCGTTTAAGATCTAAGAGTTAAAATGAATTTCCTGGTCTCCGTGTTTTTAAACTTTAGTCTACGCTTCATGAGAGAAAGGCCGATTTTAGCGTTTGAAACAATAAAAATAGAGATACGCGTCTGTGGCATGTTCAATATTTTATCGTTGTCTCGACTATGTAGTTTGATGACCTTGAGTTTCCAACCTTTACTTCGTATTAAAAGTAAGAGAGATGAGAATTGTCTTTGTAAATTCCGAAAATCGACTCTTCCAAGCACACTCATACATAGCTTGGGCTACCTGTGGCCTAAGTCAGGGACAAATCAGTCTCCCGCGCAGACGTTCTTAGTGTCGTTTGACTGCTAAAAAAATGCAGAAAAGAGCGCTAGAAAAGTTCCTAAAAACAAACCAAGACAGTCTCCCTTTCATGCTTAAAATTCTATAAGACTCCCGCATCTGGAAAACGAGACATTACACCCATGACGAAATGGCAGCATGGCATGATAATGCAATACGAAGAACGGGTACCTCCGGAAAATGCCCATACGCGATGAAGAAATGAGGCAAGAGGCAAGAAGAAACAGATAGGAGTTTATAAAGATCCCACACTTAAGACATACTTAGAAAGTGCTAATATAGAATTTTTAAGCTGGAAAGATCGGCGTAGATTCATCGTTAGGGCAGGTTAAGAGTAGAAGCTAGCGTCTCACACACGTCCGGCATTGGGGCCACGTCACACAGACACATCCAGTCAGTAGTACTCTAAAGGCCCGATTAAACGGAGCAATTTTCTCTGTAACTTTTCTCGCAAAAGCGTTGCGGCACAAGTTGCATGAGTGCTTGCACGGTGCAGCGGAGACGCAAACAATTGCTGCAACTTGTCTGGCAACAGAATTTTTCAAATTGCGCCGTAGGCTCCATGCAACTTGTGTCGAATGCTGTTGCGAGACAAGTTGCAGAAAAAATTGCTTGGAAGTTGTTGTAGATTGAAGTATTATAGAGTCGAGAATTCTTATATTTTTAGTTCCGCGGGAACATTGGGTTCCATAAGAATGTTTTCCATCTGTTCCTTTAAATTCTGTATTTTGAGTGTGGGTGATTGTAAACAACTTTGACGTTCGAAATAGTTGGCCATGGATGTCATAGTGGTATCATACTCTCCACCATACTGTGATAATGTTGTAGGATTCGACTGGAAAATAGTCGGGATCGGGTATTCATCGAGATACGCGCTTGGAGCTATGCGCTTCGAGTTACGCGCTTTTCGAGTTACGCGCTCGAACACACCCGAATTTTACGTTGTCACGCAGTGCGCGTAACTCGATGTCATTAAGAAAGTTGCGTGAGGAGTTACGCGATAGGCGCGTAACTCGACTGCAGGAAGAGATCTTTCGTTGTTCAAGTTACGCTCTAATGAATCAAAATAATACTTAAACTTTGGAAATTTGCCTAAAAAATGTATTCTTTTGCTGCAAACTTATGACAACAGCAAATCCTATCAAACTATGTAAGCAAATATTCTAGCGGTTGACGAAAATGACATATCTTCTGCTTATCAAAATATCAACTCCTCTTCAGTTAAGGCTTTGAAGCAATTACAGAATACCATGCAAGATATTCGTCTTTTGAGAACTACACATACTAGGATGGATATTATTGGCATGGTATTCGATAGTTGTATACCGCTGGTGTGGTCGAGCGCGGCGCGTAACTCGAAAAGCGCGTATCTCGAAGCGCGTAACTCGATGAATATCCGTCCTCAAAACAGTCTGATCATTGGGGAAAGGAGAACATTAATTCTGAGTCTGCATTCTTCTGCTGTGTTTGGCTTCCATAAGGGCATTGTACAGTGGCCTCGTACTTTACAATGAGTTGTTTAAAAAATCGAAGTCAGTTTTCTATGGGTCTGTAGTACTGTAATCGAACATGATCAAATGAAGTCAAAAATGATCCAAATTCAAGTGGACATTTCACTATATAGAAAGCCAGTTAAAAATAATTACGTTGATGTTTTTCTTTGCGCAATTTCTGAGGGACATTTCACTATACAGAAGGCCAGTTAAAAATAATTACCTTTATGTTTTTCTTTGCGCAATTTCTGAGGGACATTTCACTATACAGAAGGCCAGTTAAAAATAATTACTTTGATGTTTTTCTTTATATTGATCGATTGCGCATGTTTTGTTTAGCAAGGGATCTTTCATCAGTAAAGCAACATGGATACACTCGAACGTCGTGTAAACAATTTGCTGACTAAGTGGTTGTGGACCCGATAGAACACTTCTGCTCGTTTATTAAACATTACTTAGAAAACTCATAATGTACATTCTCATATTGTACCGAATTCTTTACGAAATGAGTTTGATAGAGAAAATCCAAGTTAAAGTTTATGCAAATGAAGACGAATCTTTATCAGATATAAAACCTCCTTCAGGGACATGATTTCTATTTTGTTTCCTTCATGAATTATTGAGTTTTTAACTTATTCTGGGATGTTCTGGGCAAGTTTTCACCTGATCAGCTTCATTACCTGGTAGTACCTTGTGTCTTTTTTATTTCGATTGTTTCTTATGCCTTCTATTGTATAATTAAGTCTTATATTCAATTCTCGACTATTATCTCGTTAGACCAGAATAATATTATGGTTCTCGTGGGTTTTTGATGTTTGCTAGTCTTTTGTTGTGAATTGTTCGTTTTGGTCTACAGAGAAGGCGGGGCTCACAACCCCGGCGGATCCAGGCATCCCAGTAGGACCCCTTCTGCCCACCACCATGTTGACCATGATTTTATGGTCACTAGTGTCTATGCAAAAACAACAAGGGGTTAATCATCTACGGTCTAGGGGCTGACTTACCTCTTCCTTAGGCTCCGGCCGAGCTTCCTGATAGGTCAGTAATTCCTCCCGGAAAAGCGGTGTTGGAGCTGAAACCTCCAGCGTAGCCGTAAATCCATAGGAAGTATGGTTCTGGTTCATTCAAGTAAAACAATCCCAAAAAGAGAATTTAAGTTCCCTGAAAATTATTTCTTATCGTTAAAGAAAGAAAGAATAGAAAGAAAGAAAGAATAGAAAGAAAGAAAGAAAGAAAGAAAGAAAGAAAGAAAGAAAGAAAGAAAGGAAGAAAGAAAGAACTAAAGGAAGAACCCCCTCCCCCCCTCCAAACAAAAAAAAAAAAAAACCCTAAAAGGCGAAGTATACTTCAGTGTTTGAGTCTAGACTGATAAACTTTAATAACCCTCTGTTATACATAAAGCTTGTTAGGCCTAGCTAACTAAGCCGAGCTTCTTTTTCATAATATTTCGAAGAGTTACATGATTTCTTGATGGTCGATGTTTTCTCAAAAGCACCCTATGCAGAGCTACAATAGGTCTGTCGATTAAAGCTTCCTTGTTTAACATTGGTCTTGTAGTCGTTGTTGCCAGTGTAAAAGTTCCCCAAGGGTTTATACCGGCCAACGATGTACGTACACTTCATACCGTTCTGTACGCTGTCTGCCTTACCAATACCCAGCTCTGTACTGTCATTCCACACCACTTGTGTAAAGTGACCTGTTCCACCCTGACCCCGTCCAACGCTAAATTGGTACCCAGGACTACACACCTCGTTGTACCTGATGGATATAACATAACACGATATTGTTATTGTTGCTGCCCAACTAAGCCGGATAAGGTCACTTTGAGGTTAGGAAAGGTTATTAGTCAGTAACTATCTGGATCTAGTCGGTGTTGAATAATGTTTGGACCATGAAAGGACTTTGAAAAGTGGCCTAATTAAAAGAAACTAATCAACAATTTATGATCTCAGCATCCTTTCTATGTGCTTTATTTGATAAAAGCGCGTACAGTCACGATAGGTGGTTTGTATAAGGTCTAGGACTGAAGGTGGGTCACTGTTAGGGTTTTTTTACGTCCTCAGGGGTTCTTTTACGTTCCTCCGATATTTGTTAGTAATGATGAGTGTGGAGAGAAGGGACCGCCATTTAAAGTGGCCATCGTGCCATGTATGCCGATATTTAGATGGCAAAGTAAGTTTGTCGTCAAATTATCAGGGGAATTAGTTGGTTTACTAAGAACATAAAAACACGAATTCTCACCAGTTGGTAACTGCTTGTGTAACTGTCTGCCCTTGGTTTGTGCTACAACCCATAGAAAGGTTTTCACCTTGTCCATTTCTTTGTTCGTAGGAAGAATGTTTTAGCACTCCCATAGCAGCAAGCTGCTGCGCATATTGAGCGGCTTCAGCATTCATTTCTTGGTTTAGTGTCATTGGTTGTGAGCCATGAACTGCACGGAAATGGTTGTGTATATCAAGCCCTTCTTGTTGATATGCTGAAAGGATCCAAGTTATATGATCCAAGTTATGAACAATTCATATGATTAGAAAATATATAGAGATTACTTAATGGAAAGTGCGCGCGTAAGTTTTGTGTTTTCTTTTTATTATATTTAAAGTGCTTATAAGCCTTTGCAGAATATATTCAGAATTGATTCTTTAAATAGTGAATAGTTGATTGTGAAAATAATTCGTCATTTGAATGTCGGGTCTTTGAGATACGATGGTTTATATTTCCAATATGTTAATGACTATGACGTAACATAAAGGATTTGAGTCATTTTGTGGCAACTTTTAAAATTGAACGCTGGACATTTTTTGAATACAAATTTGTAAGAGCCTTTACGTGAGTCACGAGTAAAAGGGTGATGCTTTTAAAATACTGTATTCCAGAACGAGTGCAGTGTTGTATATTAAATGATCCCTAATGTTACGTCATAGTCATGACATGTGGTCCATGAGAAGAAAAACATTGCCCCAAAGCAAATACGGTCTACCTATAAGTCCACAATTCAAATACCAACTGATCTTTTACCTGATAAACTGACGTCTGTCAAGACAAGCACAATCAATATCACTATTCCAACCATTATTGATCTTGACTATAAGCGAGTTACCTGTGGAAAGAAATCTGACCTATTAAGATGGGATTGAACGGGACATCTGTTGGGGAAGACATAGAAGTATCCCGAGGAGAATGGAAGCTTTTGCAATTGATTAAAAGATTCATCCAAGACATGACTGCAAAACTCTTCCCCCCCCCCCCCCCCCCCCATCACCCGCTACACAAAGTGATGAATCTCTAGGCTTGAAACCACAAAGTTTCATGAAGTTAACCATTGACCAAACATAATGTTAGCATTCAATTGGCTTGTTTCAATCAATCACAGAGTTTTATTCCCAAGGTTGTTGGTTACATCTTAATTGTTTGTCAGAAACGCAATCAGACCTAAGTTTCGAAATTTGCTTAATAATGATTGGCTACAAGTTAGTACAATTTGTTTTCATTCTGCAACATGATTGGCTAAGTTCAGCGTCAACGCATGCGCAGTTGAAGTGTCCCCATTGTACCTAAGTGCTGATTAGTTAGTACTTGATATTGTATATATTAGCTGGTTCTATTACGAGTGATCAGGTTAGTTATTACTTGATATTGTATTAGTTCTATTACAAAGTGATCGCATTAGGTCTATTACAAGTGTTCATCTGGTTGTTTCTAATATATATTCCCAGTTGAAATGCGTCCATTATTCTTTCACATCTGTTCATAGTTAGTCCTACCTGATATTGCTTTAGGTCTATTACGAGTGTTACAAATATATTGCACGGTAAGTTTTTTGATCTTGCGTCTGTAACACTAATAAAAAGGAACGACCTTTTTTAAATGAAATCTGCAGCTATGAAACCGGAAAGTAAATACCCGTATTAATGAAAACAGGATTCCGACTCCAAATTTCAAACGCTTGGCTGCAAAGTTATGGTGCTATTGACTCACTTGATCTTGAAGACACTCATACCATAGACAATAGCGATAGCTCTGCTGTCAAGCGTCTGAATTCGCAGTCGGAATAATGCTGTGAAATTTTCGAGAAAATATATCTCAAGCGAGAAATTCATAGCGAACCCTTTTGATTGACACTTAGTTGGTCGCGTGTGACTGGGAATCAAAATGGAAAGTGGAAGAAATCCTAATTGAAAGTTACAAAATCACGAATACGAATTTAACCATCCCTACATATTAAAGGGGACGTAGCGGTATTGCACTCGCCTCTCAAGACTGTGCTTTAACATGTGGGAAGAGTTTGTTTAGGTCTTGAGGGATGTTCCCTGGTATACTCCCTCCACAAAACAGAAGTCGCTAACTTCCAATTCGTAGTAGTGTGCTATTACTTCGAAGGTTCATAGCTGGATATTCTTTTATCTCGCATTTTAATTAATTTCCTAATTAATACAATTTTCTATTCAGTAGGGCAACGTTGTTTTCACTTATAGAAAGGACAAACAGTTTGTTGAATTTTTTCAATGATGTTTCTTGTTAAAAGGTATTTTCGTTATTCTTATTCCGTCATTTCCTTTTGAATTTTTATTTCTCTATTCGTCTCTCTCTTTTATTATCATTCATGTGCGGGCTTGAATTATCGGATAAAAACGATATAGGAACGATCCTATCTAGTCATAAATTAAAGTCTTTAACTTAAGGTGGAACCAAACTAATTCAGAGCGAACTTTGGACAATTTTATTCTCCAAGTTTTTTCTTTAAACTTCCTACATCAATAAACCAGTGCTTTATCTAGATGGAAGTGAAATTTCTACAGCTCGTCCTGGTCTATTGATATAGGAAGTTTAAAGAAAAAACTTGGAGCGGTTTTGAAGAAAAAGGCGAAAATGTGATTTTTAGCAAAACTCTCATTTTTGAGGTTTACAACGACAATTAGTAAAAAATCATTTATTCAATGTATCTTAAAGATTTGATGCTGATTTTTCGTAAGGCTCATGCGCAATACTTGGAAGTAGAAAATGGATGCGAAAACTTCAAAGCAACCCAATTAATAGTAATGTTTCTAAAACGTAATGTTTCTAAAACGCGATGTTTCAAATGCTTCAAATTTTGGATCGAATTTTCAAGCGGCATCATAACTTTTTTCCTGCCCAAGACTTTCCATCCAAATTTATACAGAGGCTGCAATAGTACTAGATGATAAGATTCTGAAAATTTCAGAAAAATCGTACCTAAGGATGAGGAGAAAAAAGGCTAAAAACTAAAAATAGCACTGTTTGATTTTCGGCCGTAATAGGCTAAACATTTAAAAAATCTTAAAATAAAATACATTGTTAGAATCTAAAATAATCCAAGCACATTATATGAAAATTCCAGTTAAATTGATTCACTAGTTTTGCGAAGAGAGCGAGAATAAAATTGTCCTAAATTCGCTCTGAATTAGTTTGGTTCCACCTTAAAGGGCAACTTACCCCCCAAAATGACCCATTTTTAAGAGAAAGTACATCAAATGAGAAACACAAAAATTCAATTTTTAGAGGGGATAGAGCATCCGTGTTCCAAAAAAAATAATTTCAAAACATCGCATATATCGCTCTGGTGGCCGCCATCTTGCACTTTTATCGCGGGCTCAGAAAAACAGGTAATGACGTCACAACGTCATAAGAGTTCACGGCGTCAAGTTGTTTACGAGCGTTTGGTTGACTTCTTCCCTTGTTTCTGAGACGTTTTACTCAATATTTTACGAACGAAATACGGCCTGGTCATTCAATTAAAGGCATGTCAGAGTCTAATTCTTTTTCCGAAGACTCGGACAGCTCGAGAGACGATTTTTGCTCAAGAATTTTTAGAAACGGACGAGTTTGTTTTACGGCCATATCAGTTCGAACCAGAAATAGAAATCTCCTCAGATGAAGAGTTCAGAGAAGGATCTGACAGTGACATTATTGAAGACGATGAACAAGAGAACAATCGACTAACAAATTCAGATTGGTAAGTTTTACTTCTTTCTTATCACGATAAAACTCAACTACGTATCCATTTTTTACAGTCGTGTTTACCACTTTCTTGCACTGTATATTTATGCATTTTAATCTGCCTCACGACCTTTGCAACCAAAAGCAAAACCAACTGTCACAATTAAACATCGCTTGGTTGTCAATAAGTTATATACTGTAGGACACAGATTCAGGGATATAGTTGTGTCACAATTTGTGTATATACTCTCACTTGGGACAATCATTGATAGTGTTCAAAAATACTAAGGGTTGTTTTATTTGTTAATAGGTGTACCTGTGGTAGCTGCCAAATTATGGATACGATAGCTGAATGCATTTGTTGCCAAGAAATCCAAAAAGTAGTTGCAACATGCCAGTCTGTTGTTGAAGATGGAGATGCTGATGAACCACCACCATGCATTACTCAACATCCTGGATTCTTACCTGTTTGTGGCAATAAGTATGTTCTTCGAACCGCATGGGCTCAGTACAAACAGCAATACAGAGATGCTTATGAAGGCCCAGAGCAGAAGCAGTACAGACACATTGCATATAGACAACTAGCAAGATGGTGCTGGGGAGTTCTTGGAAAGGAAGTTCGGGTTGTTCTGCCCTCTTGTGCTGTCATGTGCATCAGAGCACACTTCCCTCCTCCTGGACTAGAGGAGGACTTTCAGTTTGAGGGTTTTCATTATGCAGATGATTAGCTTGATATAATGTTGCATGGAGTGAATATATACATTTTATTTATTCCTTACTTCAGTTACTATACAGAGTGGATTTTTTTCTATCAGGAAAAATTCCTGGAATTGCAATTCTTTGGCATATTTAATTGCAAGATAATTGAAAACAAAAACATAGACTAGAAAAAGCTGAGACCAATATGCATAAGAATCATGTATTCATTAAGGATGCAGTACACGGAAAGGTGTGTTATATAAATTTCTTTTTTATATAAAAAGCTTTTTGTTGGTACAAACATTTTTTGAATGTTTTACATATTTTATTATTAAAAACACACTAAACAAAACACCCAGCTGAATAGTGAACCTAGTGTACAAAGCACTAGTGAACACGATCACTAGCCAACCAAGCAAAATTTGCAGTTATACGAGTCCTGGCAGCAAAAAAGTTAAATTTGTTTCTTGTGATGAGATAATGTATTCATCCTCTTCATCACTTGAAAAAAGATTCACTTCTTCATCTGACAAAGGAAAAGACCCACAGGACTTTGCAGATTTCTGTGGTGATACATCATTCTTGCAAGACTTTTGTGGTGACACACTCATGGGCACAGAGGGAGCAGTATAGCTGTATGGATGGTCATGCAGGATACTGTTCAATTGCTCAAATGTTGAATTTCCTTCTACTTGAATGCAGGCATCAGAAGTCTCAACACTAACATCCACATTTTCTGTTTGGGTTGAGGTGCTTTTTCGTATTGAAAGCTTTTCATCCAGACAGCACTGGACTCCAAAGTTCCTTTTGTTGGAAGGTGTTTCATCGAAGGAAACCTCCATATCAGATTCTTCAACCATTTCATCAAGTGCATGTGTAGTTGGAGTCAGTAGGTTATCCAATGTCTTATGGGGAAAAAGAAGTAAACATAATCATTTATAGAACAAATACAAATAACAATGAATGGCAGTTACTGGGGTTTTCACTGATTCCGATAGTTGAGACGACACTCAAGCTTTAATTGTTTATAGGACTTTCATTGACTCTATATGAAAGAGCGTATAACTTATTCATCCGCAATTCATCATAACTAAACCCGCAGCGGTAAACTTAGTATTAAGAATTTAATGCATTGGTTTGGTCTGAGCACAGTCACAGACCAGTCACGAAATAGCTCTAATATATATATAATACTTACATATTACACTGACAATCTAGCAGTGCAAGTGCGAACACAAACTACAAATCACCTACCTCTTTTTGTCGTTGTCGTCTTATACGGTTTTCTGTCGTAGCTCTTCTTTTACTAGGGATGGTTGAAAAGTTAAAAATACTTGGAATTGCATCAGCCTTTAACCTCCTTTTTCTTTTTTCGCCTGTTAGTTGCTCCATAAGGTCGGATTCGAAGCAACCATCCTCGAAGTGCTCGCTACATACATAGCAATTCTTCAATGGCGGCAGATTTGCTCGTCTTAGACGAGAAATCCAAGCTTTCTGAATTTGTAAATCTTTAGGAATCTTGTGATAGCTAACATCTTTTGTTTTTGTCGAATAGTTAGTGCATTCAGGCACGCAACAATTAACCATTTTTTCGAAAAAGCCACTTCAAACTCTCATGCTTACAGAAAAACTCTACATATCCAAACACACGTTGACGTTGTGACGTCACACCTGAATGCGGTAATTTATCGCGGGCTCAAAGATGGCGGCCACCAGTGCGATATATGCGATGTTTTGAAATTATTTTTTTAGGAACACGGATGCTCTATCCCCTCTAAAAATTGAATTTTGTGTTTCTCATTTGATGTACTTTCTCTTAAAAATGGGTCATTTTGGGGGGTAAGTTGCCCTTTAAACAAAGTTCTTATGATATCGTTCCATAGTTTCCCCCCTTGAAATCAACCCTTTAGAAAAGAGATGAAATCGACACACCTACCTTCATTAACCGCAGTGGTACCCAATGAAATCAAGTCGAACCGAGTTTTCTATTTATGGGGTTGACCTCTGAAGTTATTCGTATTATTACTATAGCAACGTCTTGCTATGCGTGATTTTTAAAAGGTCATTATCATCAGAAATTATCGAAGCAGGTGTTATAGTCTCAAAGTTAAACATTGTCCAGACGTATCCAAATATATTTCAAAACGGAATTCCGTCTGAACGTATCAGGTGAATACACCACTTAAGGGAGCAACTTTTCAAAAACCTTTCCCAAAGTAGACTTCAAAAACCCCGTCTTTTTCATGTTTTGGTGTTGACAGAAAACGGAACTTTTTCGAAAACGTCGACGTTACCGTTTATTGAAAAACGCTTTTGAACTTAAATAGCACAATTCAGTTTAGATTTGGCTGGTCGAGTGCCCAGTGATTCTGAGACGATAATCACTGCTCCAGCGGTGATTATGAGCTTTTTCAAAGTTTGTCAGAGCGAAAGCTTTACTCAAACCTCCCCCCTGAATTTCGCCTTTTCTTTGATTTTCAAGTATAAGATTATAATAAAAGAATTATTTCCCTTAGTACTTTTCCTTTTTAACATCACTCTCTTGCCCAATATCTCATAGACGAAGTAGAACGCATACATAAAAGAGCAATATCAATCATCCATCCGCCTCATTTAGACTACCAGTCAGCTCTAAATAATTCAAATATTGTTTCTCTTTGACAATGTCATAAAAATCTTTGCAATAAGCTATTAAATGATATATATTTTTGATTCTAAAAATAAGCTTCACGATCTATTATCAGAGCTAAATACTCCGATATTTAACCTTGGAGGCCGCGGTTAGCACTAGCTATTTAGATCGATTTGAAATAATCGATCTAAAGACAACAGGGGAAAGTGTGAACAGTCCAAACCGAACTGCGATCGGTCAGAGAACGATCTAAACTAGGCCATCTTGAGAGGTGGTCTTACATCGATCTAAAGTAGCTCGCGTGTATTTGTCGACACCTAGTCGTACTAACGGGGTATGGCCAGACTAAAACAACTCAATAATGCACACGAGTGCTAACTACGCACATGCCGTTCTTGAGCGTGCGGGCATTAAGATTGTTTTTATTTGAAAACGTTTCGTAGCTAATAAAGTAGTATGCAAAGGGATCTAGAATTAGATAACTGAGGGGGAGTGAGGCGGGGTTGCGAAATGAAGGTTTTTACTTTAACATTCATTAAAAAGGAACCAGCGGATCCAGCCAAAATGTTGGGAGGGGGGGGGGGGGTGTTAAGTTATGGTGATGTTAAGGCCGTGGTTCTTGAATACTATTCAACAACGGCACCCCCTGGATCAAGAAGAAAGGCAATATGTTCGATGTTACCATGGGGAGCTACGATGGCGCGGAAATCTGTGAGCTAGTCGGTCTATTTATTCTCAACAAACTATGCGCTAAATACGGAAAGGACTACATAGGACTATACAGAGACGATGGACTTGCTGTTTTCAAGAATACGTCAGGACCACAAGCAGACAGAATCAGGAAGGACATAACGAAACTATTCAAGAACCACGGCCTTAACATCACCATACAGACGAACCTGAAAATAGTTAACTTCCTTGACGTAACCTTTGACCTGGCAAACGAAACGTACTGCCCCTACAGAAAACCTAACGACCAGCCATTATACATCAACACAAAGTCGAATCATCCGCCCAACATAATCAAAAAACTACCAGACGCCATTAACCGTAGAATATCCAACATATCCTGCAACAAGACCGAATTCGACAAAGCCAAACCCATCTATGAACACGCCCTGAAATCCAGCGGATATACCAAAACCCTGACCTACAACAACCATAAACCATCTACACATTCAAAAAGAAACAGACAACGGAACATCATCTGGTACAACCCCCCATACAGCAAGAATGTACAAACCAACGTCGGAAGCATCTTCCTGAAGCTCATACACAAACACTTCCCCAAGCACCACAGATTTCACCGGATCTTCAATAAGAATAACATCAAAGTGAGCTACAGCTGCATGGAAAACATGAAAACCACCATTACCAAACACAACAAGAAAATCTTCAACACCTATACCGATCCCGGCACCACCTCTGAGAAAACATGCAACTGCCGTAAAAAAGATCAATGCCCTCTAAACAACAACTGCCTCTCCTCCAGCATCATCTACAACGCTCATGTCACAACAAACGAGGACACTACTGGGAAAAACTACATTGGCCTGACAGAAGGAACATTCAAGCAACGATACACTCAGCACAAACTATCTTTGCGAAATAGAAAATACGCTAACAGCACCAAACTTTCTAAACACATCTGGGACCTTAAAGATAACAACAAAGACTACAACATAGAATGGACAATCATCACTTCAGCCAGACCATACAGCAACATTTCTAAGAGGTGTGACCTGTGCTTAACAGAAAAGCTACTCATCATCAAAGCAAACAGCGACACTCTTTTAAACAAGCGATCCGAATTGATCTCCAAATGCCGACATGAAAACAAGTTCTATCTGATGAACAATAGAAATCCTGGCCTAGCTAATTAACTCCTTTCCGAACAATACTTCTTTTGTAAATAATCATTACACCTCTTGTATGTATATAAATATCACAGTAATAGGAATATGTTTCATTAAAGTCTGTCTGATGAGTGCGTAAGCACGAAACTCGGAGTTACAGTGAACATGTCTCGTCTTTAATCCTATCTTTACTATATATATATATATATATATATATATATATATATATATACAGCGATATAAAGAAATTCTGATCCCACCAAGCATATAGTATATTACTATATCGGGTGCATTATGGGTAATGGACTCGCGGGATTCAAAGCGGGATTCAAGAAGGGATTAAAGTACCAAAGCGTTGGCTTGCGTTTTGTTTAAAGATAAGTTACCTTTCAAAACAAACTCCGCTTGTTCAAACCAGAAAAAGAATTTTCACCCTGCCTAGAACTCGACAGTTATTTTCCGCTGTTTATTTTATGCAATTTTGATTTAAACAAACGGCTTTAATACAATGATGATTAATATTCAAACTTTCACTATCGTGAGTGAACTTGTTTTGCATACAACTGCAAAGCTTTTAATAGCTTTGCCAAGAGAGAGAGAGAGAGAGAGAGAGAGAGAGAGAGAGAGAGAGAGAGAGAGAGAGAGAGAGAGAGAGAAAAGAAAAAGTAACCACAAAGAATCACTAAGTTATCAGAGGAAGTGGAAGTGGAAGAATATGCATCTCTTAAGTAAGAATAACCTTTGTTTATCTAGAAATTATATTCAGCCTGTTCATCAACTGAGATTTGACTGAGTTGACGTTCACTAACAATAACACGGTAGACTACGAATAAAGCAAAATATCCTATTCGAGAGTAGCTCATCACAATTTTTGTACCACTTTTGTCATAAGTCATATTACCAACTGTTTTGGTTTTGCTGGAGTGTTTGATTGTTTTAGAAGGGCACATATTAATAAGCGAAGAAAGAAGAGAGACTTCAGAACTGATTTTAAACTCAACCAATTACAAAACTTCCAATGTTTCAATTTACATCAATAAAGCCGTTTACAATATGACATGTTTTCTAGTAGTGTAGAGGTATTAAAAAGTGAACACATTGTTCCCGCATCTTGACTACAGCGCTGTTCATAAACATCACTCGGTAGGCCAGCCAACGCCTTGGTACTTAGCTTTGAATCCCGCGGGTCTATTACCCATAATGCACCCGATATAGTTATATACTATATACTTGGTTGGAATTTCTGCATATCGCTGTATATATATATGTATATATACAGCCATTTGTAAAAATATGGCTGCTTCCAATATATATACAAGTATATCAAAAGGCTATCGACTATCAAAAATTATGGGATATCCACTATTATATATTTTTCCGAGTTGTCTACCACTAGGGCTTTCTGAAAAAAATATCAAGAAAGATATCCCAACTTGTCTGATATACTTTTGATATACTTGTATTTATATTTGAAACGGCCATAATTTTTGCAAATGACTGTATATATATATATATATATATAACAAAGTATGTAATGTGGTCTATACTGGTGAAACAGTGCTCGATGCGTAGGGAGAGCAATAGATATATAGTAAAGATTGGATTAAAGACGAGACATGTTCACTGTAACTCCGAGTTTCGTGCTTACGCACTCATCAGACAGACTTTAATTCAGAGATTAAAGTCTGTCTGATGAGTGCGTAAGCACGAAACTCGGAGTTACAGTGAACATGTCTCGTCTTTAATCCAATCTTTACTATATATATATATATATACACTACATATATTACTTTCTTTGGGAATGGACGTTTATTGCGAGCAAAACAACAGGCTGAAACTAAATCGAGGCAGGCGAACCTACGAGTCGCATTAATTTCAATCCCCTTTCCCTTACCTTATTTGCAGGACTGGATTGGTGGGTAGGCTTTAACTACTATAAAACTTCAACTTTCAAGAATAAGTATTTCAGCCTGAGATATCTTATTACTTGATGAACATGATAACGGGGCTGCAGTACAAAGTCCACTTAGAATTTAAGATCAAATAAACCGTTTTTAAAACTCTTTCATATTGAATTTTTGACTCCTTAGAGAAAACAGGAACAATATTCATAATTAAAGAACAAAAGCAGTGTGAAAAGGATTGTGGTCTAGAGACGGGGGTAAAACGTCATCTCGCTTCAGGCTTATTAATCGTTTTTAGTGCACCCATTTCACAAAAGAAGCTGATAAGAACAATACCGTAAGTCATTAATATAAGTAAGATAAAAGAGACACGTGAAATACAGTTCCTTTGTTTAAACGTTTAAGTGAAATTTCCTTTTTTGGTAATATAGTTTTCAATATACCCAAGAGAATATACCTAATACAAGTATTTAAGCAAATACAAAGAATTTAACATAGTAGTAAGTCATGATCAATAGACTGAACTGAAAGAGTTAGAGAAGAAACAGGATTGTAAGTACATTTCGTTTAAACATTCGTTCGTAGTTAATAGAACAAGAATCAGAAATACTAAGATAACTCATATTTATTTTGTAGTTTGACTTTAATAAAAAAGTGGAGAAATTAAAGTTACATGAGTCAGAGTGTCCTTATCGGCACAGATCCGATACAGAAGCAATCAAACATTTATTATTTTATTATTTTATGCTTTTATGGTTTTCACTCCTTAGTAAAACTGAAAAAAATGTGTCTGTTATTGTGTGAAGCACAAAAGGCCTTTGAGGTTGAACTTAAATTACAGATTCTCCATTATTTTCTTTTGAGAACCTTATGAACAAAGGAAGAGGTTTTCTTAAAAGCCAACTGCGAACTTTTGATTGAACTGCAATAGGCCTGTCGATTAAAGCTTCCTTGTTTAACATTGGTCTTGTAGTCGTTGTTACCAGTGTAAAAGTTCCCCAAGGGTTTATACCGGCCAACGATGTACGTACACTTCATACCGTTCTGTACGCTGTCTGCCTTACCAATACCCAGCTCTGTACTGTCATTCCACACCACTTGTGTAAAGTGACCTGTTCCACTCTGACCCCGTCCAACGCTGAATTCGTACCCAGGACTACACACCTCGTTGTACCTGATGGACATAATTGACAAAGATCAATTATTGAATATTTATTGCTTTTAAAACTTCAACTTGGCGTCACAGAGCGTAGCAAGTAAATATTTTATATTAGTCTTTTTTTGCTTCGGTGTAGGAATTGTTCACTACCGTTTCGATAACTCTGACATTTCAACTTTGTTTCAAGTTGGCCTATACTGTTGCCACTCGAAAATATAAAAGATACCAACTGATTATTTTGATTGACGGCGTCGGGAAACCAAGATTTCAGCGTATCGAGTTCCGACAGCTATCGATCGAGTTCGCGTGATATCGAACGTCGAAAATAGCAGTAAGATCTTATTGCTAACAATTTTAAGTACTTCAAAGGTTGAGCAAAATTAACATAGTTTAGTAAAATAAGACCATTGTTAACGATAGAAGCAAAAACATGGAATACATGCTTTATTAATTATTTGATTATCATCGCTCACCAGTTAGTAACTGCCTCTGTAATTGTCTGGCCTTTTTTTGTGCTGCATCCCATCGAAAGGTTTTCTCCTTGACCATTTCTTTGTTGTTTTGATGAATGTCTAAGTTGTTCCTGTTGAGCAATAGTCTTGGCGTACTCGGCGGCTTCATCACACATTTGTCTGTTTAACTTCATTGGTTGGGAGCCATGGACCGCACGAAACTTGTTATGCTCATCCAACGCTTCGGTTTCAAATGCTATCAGATAAAACATTCATTAAATGCTTAACTAAGTTATTCCTTTTATGAATATTTCAAAATTTGTCTAATTTATAGGACGTCCACGAATCCCAGATTTTCAAAGTTTGCTTGGATTAGAGATTATATTGAAACGATTACCGAGGAGCGGGGAGACTGGATAAGACTGAAGAGTTTGCTCCTGCGCAATAACGAGGTATTTGTCAACATGGCTCAAAATCTCGTGCCCAGAGCCTGTATTTCTCCTGGCCTGCGGCGAAGAACGAGGGCATAATCTATTTTTGGCGCATGCGCAAAATGCAGGAAGTGAAACATAATCAATGAAGATCACGCTTTCAAAGAGAGTTCTGTGTTCACGTCCGATCATATAAAAAATAAATTTCGAGAACATTTTTTAAATTTATTTTTGGCAAGTCTTTGAACGGAAGTCCAAAAATCCCATTCTCAAAAAATGGATAGACTCTTCCACAGTCTCTCGCTCGTCCGTCCCGTCTCCACGCTTACAGAGGCTGTAACGGTACAATGACCGAAAGGACTTATGGGTCTCGAAAACTTGGACCCAGCGTGCTTTGGAAACCAAAATACTCGTTCACAGTCTCTTTCGTTTTTGCCGCGAACAAACGAAGACGTAAACAAGATCCTGACTAAACGAAGATCAGTTGTTCGAAAACGTTGCAAAATGATGGGTCTTCTTTTCACCAAGGCAATTGAATTTCTTACCAAAATCTTATACTTATCTCAGTATTTTATAAACCGAGTGTTCATTAGTCATTCTGGGATTGACAAAGAACAATGTTTAATCATTATTTCGCAAATCCGACGGCCGCGTATTCGCACGCCATATATTCCTTTATATTGACCCCACACCTTTTTTCATTTCACAAATATTTTGCCATTTCTAGATAGTACAACAAACAAATGACTGAAATCCGAGTGTTAATTGCCCGAAAATAAGGCATATATTAAAATTAGTAACGAATGTCCCAAATATTTTGCCATGCGTTAAATCATAAATATTTTCATATTTACTTTACTTTAGGATGGCACATGTTGCATTACGTTTTTACTTACGTTTGAAATCCCCACCACCGGCACCGCCGGTAACACCACTAGTTGTGCTCCCTACTCCACCACTAGGCAGCGATGTACTAGATGTCCCGGAGGTTGGTGAATTCGTTGGTTGAGATCCTGGTCCTGCACTGCCAACTGCAGGTACCGAGGTACTCGTTGGGCCTCCAGGCCCAGATGCACCAGGCATAATTCCTGGTGGTCCTTGGATCAGTAAATTGAGGATCATTGCAGAGCCTCCTGGTTTATACTTTGCAATTCCTTTAATAGCAACGGTTTTTAATCCTTGATCATTGCTATCATTGACCGCTGGTAGGTTGAAGCGAAGATCAGCTAGGAAACAAAGAATACAGCAAACAACGCGTACTAAGACAAATTAGAGCTGGGGAATATTAATGCAAATAGAGGATTTGCACCATAACGTGATCGCAGCCATGTCAGGGAGTAGGAAAAATTGTATTTGGTCGAATCCGATTTACATGAGAACAAAAATCAGTTTTCCACGGGAAAAAAGGACTTCAATGTTGAGCCTACTGTCATGGCTTCCATCACGTGATGCGTGCAAAGTCCTCTATATTCTACGGATATGATTTGATGGGTATAAAAGCTATGATGGACAACTATTTTTAAATCTAGTGTCAGTATCTAATGATGATGATGAAAGAGCAATGTTGATGGTTACCTGATAAACTGGCATCTGTAAATAATATAATAAACGTTGTCACTACATGGAACATCATCTTTTCTGTCAACGTGTGGGATCCCTGTGGTAAGAAAAATTCTAATTAGAGATTCGTACTGTTCTCTGCGTCACATCTAATGTTTCCCATGAACCACATGTTTGGCTTCAAAAAAGAGGTAACAAGCGGATCGGTTTAATTGTTCACAGTTGCTTAAAGTTGGTCTTACATGCTCGATCAAAGATTGTCTTATCTATATACTCTCACATACTGTCATACTCTCACATACTCTCCTATACACGATAACGGTATTTTGATACTTCAGACATTGAAGCCTTGGTTTGAAAAAATATTAAAGCTCTTTCTTTTGTATAGTATTCAATATACATGTATAGTTTTTTAATTTGTGCTTATGCATATTGCACCTCTGGGCCACTGTATTTTATTCTTTTATTTATTTTGTATTTAACACAGCAACGTAGTCCCATATAGTTAATTGCTATTTTCCTAAATATATACAGAAATTATTTACTTTATATATCCCTATCTTGCAGTAGTAGATTTAGCTAATACCGTTTTTCTTACATCAATAAAGGACAGCGATATGCGCGCCTTAATTTCACATCGCTTCTTTGTTTGACGAAAGGTGTGATATCCTGATAGTCTGTCTTGACTAATAACGAGTTTCTGTTACTGTTTTTTGATATCTTTTACGAGTTTTGACTAATTTTAAATTATTAATTATTTTTTAATTTTGACTTGACTTGGTAATATTAAAATTGTCAGTATTATTGAGATTCTTAGGGAAACAAAAATAAATAATATTTGGAAAGTACAAAACGTTATTAATCGGTTATTGGTGAAATGTTGTAAATCTAAAACTCTCGAACCGAATCATCCAATACAAAAACACCACCGTTCCAAATACACCGCCCTTCGTGTTTATCATATATATATATATATATAGTACATCATAGCTAATTCACAGAAGCTTCAATTAATACGCGTACATTTAATATAGAGTATATAATAGAATAGGCTTTCTAGAAGACGTATGTGAGTTCCAAATCGACTTACCAAATTGGAATAACTACTTATTAGGCACTTGGTTCGCAATGATCCTAGCGAATGGGTTGACCAGTATGAATGGATGCGTTTAGAGTCCTCTTTTTGTTCTATAAAGAGATTTTTTTACTTCTTTACTTATTCATAACTTCGACATTCCTCGACCATATCGTTTGAAAGGCTAAATGGTGATTACGCTCAAGCAAACTGTTTTGCCAGAAATCACTTGCTCAGCGTACAAGTGCGGAAGCCGTCCATTTACCTCTTAGTTTCCTGACTTTTATTCTTTTGATATTACTTTGTTTGAAGAAAAAGATTAAAAGGAAGCAAGAATAGGTTTCGAGTTGAAAACGTCTAAATAAAAGAAAGAGCAGCACGTGTGACCAGCCAAAATAGCAGGTCATGGGCGTGCTGTGAACGACTGGGGAACCAACATCGTCTTGTGCTCTATTATCCGAAAAAGGGTTTAATATTTCAGTGTTTTACCATTAAAACTGGTAAAAGTCACAAATAATTTGGATTTAGGGCTCTTTTCAGTTTAAGCTTTTTTAAAGGTGTAAACACAAATTTCTTACAAAAATATTATTAAAATAATCTTTGGGATTAAACCTCTTTCAAACCTTATGATTACAGTATCTCATATTCACACGCAGCAAAGTGTTAAACCTTATGCAGTTGGCCACGAATGCATCAATAATTCCACTTCAGATTACCGCTTTAATTTAGTTCACTCTTATTAACATTAAAAGTGAGATAAAAATTCAAATGACGGGCTCATATGAGGTGTATGACTAACGTAGTCAGACAGGATGTTAACTGTTATATCACAGCGTAGTACAGTGACAACAGAGCCCTAATAGTATTAGTTCCGCCATAAGAAACGAAATTAAGCCCAACGATTGAATTGAAATTTAGTTATTGAGAAGGGAGGAAAAAAAACCCTGGAAACATATCTTAGGAGGTAGAGACTCAGGAAGCAACAAGCACCGAGCGACACCGAGCGGGACTGGAATACGTGTCGCACTAGTGAGAAGCGACCCACCGCTACCCAAACCGTTCTCAATTGTCATTTATTTTGACTACAGTAGGTTTGCAGGATCACCTGACGGCAGCCATGTCTGATGATAGGAACAATGGTAACTTCAGCTAGATGAAAAATAATTCAATTCCTTCAAGCAAAACCAATATTCTTGAGTTCAGTTATCATCCAACATGCCTGCTGGAATATAAAGGAATAATTTTGTAGCTTGGTTTTTAAAACAAAAAGGTTGTTTAATGCTTGATCTTAGTCACGTGGAAGATTGCAACAAGGATATTATCATGCAAGGGAATGGCGCGCTCGCGCTTATAAGACTTCAATCTTGAAATCAGCTCTTGGTATTTTCTCTCTGAATCCAACCAACTTGGATCCTTCTCCCTCGTCGTTTAAGAATCCGTCGTTAAGACCGTAGTTAGGATAATACCCAGGATTCTCTTCGTTCTCATCTTGTGATTGAGGACCATTATTTTTCTCAAGACTGGCACGTGTTACAGTGTTGCAATAAGACTGATCAAATGAACCTTTCTCTACATTATTCCCGGTAAGGTTGGCTATGTTTCCCAATGGTGCGTACCGGGCCACGATAAAGGTACAGTTCATGCCCCATTTAGTTCCTTTAGCTTGACCAATACCGATCTTGTCAGAAGCCTTCCACACAACTTGACTGAAATGACCACAGGGCTTTTGGAACGACTTGTTTCCAAAGTCGTATTTACACACTTCGTCATACCTTGAAAGTAAATTCATAAGAACTAGGTTAAATTGCATTGATATAAATAAGACATGTTTTAACACCTTGGATAAGTATCCACATGTTTACATTGCACGTTGACCGTTGTTCTAGATTCGATGAACCGGCACGGTTGCATCCCAAAGATGGTGCAGGGAACTGTGAAGGGGACTATTGCTCAAAATTTCGGTGACGTTACTCGTGATTTAGGTGCAAACTTTTGTGTATCGATTGAGAGAAAGGCTGGTTAAATGGGAAAACAAATGTAAAAGGGATTTCCCACTCTATGGTGGACGGGAAGAATATACCAGGTTTCGCAAACTACTTGGCTAAGGCTAACGATAGAACAGAATTAGGATTTAGAAGATGATTTTTGTGAAGAGAGGAACAACCGTAGGTAAAATCCCAAAAGCACAGGAGAGAATCAGCAAACAACTCTACTCACATTTGACACCAAACCCTTGAAGCACAGGAGAGAATCAGCAAACAACTATACTCACATACGACACCAAACCTCTTGAAGCACAGGAGAGAATCAGTAAACAACTTTACTCACATATGACACCAAACCCCTTGAAGCACAGGAGAGAATCAGCAAACAACTATACTCACATATGACACCAAACCCTTGAAGCACAGGAGAGAATCAGCAAACACCTCTACTCACATATGACACAAAACCCCTTGAAGCGCAGGAGAGAATCAGCAAACAACTCTTCTCAGATACGAAACCAAACCCCTTGAAGCACAGGAGAGAATCAGCAAACAACTCTCGATCTACTCACATACGAAGACCGAGCCCGACGGAACTCAAACCCGCGGGTCGCATTCAACGAGCGCTTTCAACGCTACTCCACCCGTGATCCCTTTAAACAAAAGAAAATAATGGCTTGTTACCTACCATTTTTTTGTTGCTGTCTCAGCGGACATCGTAGCATCCCCACTCGAGCACCCCATGGCTAGGTTTTCCCCTTGACCTTGTCGAGAGTCACGTGAAGAGTGTTTAAGGGTACCAAGTTTAGCCAATTGTCTCGCAAAGTTCTGAGCGTCTGCGGTCATTTTCTTGTCAAGCTTCAATAGTTTTGAATTGTGCACTTTTCGATACTTATTATGTCCACGTAGGCCATCGTAAGCAAAGGCCATGTCTATAAAAAAAATTGACTCTTTTTCTTAAATTTTTATTTCAGTTGAGTTATTCTGCTAGCCGAATGTTAAGAGCCATGAAAAATAGTATATAATTTTTTTGCACTGAATAGAAATTCCTTTCCGACTTCGATCAATGAATTTGAATACCGAACTCAAGTAAAGAAATACTTGCCCTCGTCACTAAGCTCTTGTTCTGGCTGCAGAGGTTTAAGCGGTCTTTCTTGTGTGTTGTTTCCATCCTTTGACGAGCTGGCTGTTTGACTAGCGGGTCCAGGTTGAGGTTGGTTGTCTGTACCCGACTCTCCTGCTTGCTTAGTGCTTTCAGTGGGTTTCATGATGGGGACTTTCATTTGTTGTTGTTCTTGTTTTGAGGTGTTTCCAATCAACAAATGAAGGTTGATCTCAGCTGTACTGTTATTAAGGGAATATGTTCCTTCTCCTTTAACACTGTTATCTGCTATCTGAAATTTGCCAATGCGCCCTGAAAGGCCTGTTAATAACAAACATACGTAGCTCGTAAGTTTGGTGATTCTAGTAGATCCCTTTCTCATTGGAACTGAAAGACTCATCAGCTCTTATACAGAACTAGCATTGTCTATGAGTAAGTGATCTGAAACAAGGCTAGACATGTACTCATGAGTATATAGTCAAGAATTGCAGTGGTATTTATCAATAACCATTATACATTGAAAAAAGATGATGATGATAATAATAATAATAATAATAATAATAATAATAATAAAATAATGGTGATGATGTCAATAGCGATAACCCCAACCCTAACCGAAAACGTAACCCCTAGACAACGAAGCGAATTCGGTTGGGTGGTCTCATATTTTTGTCATATTTTAACGATGTATCATCATCATGTGTACAAAAATATTTATTATAGTTTAATTTATGCTATCGTAGGGTACGACTACTAGCCGATTACTCGAAATTTAAATTTGAAAAGAATTCCCCTGACAATTCTCGTACACGACGATACAACCTTAAAAAGACCTAAAACCTGTACTGTCTATAAAAGTAACAATAGGATTAAAGATGGCCTCCGCGGCATAAGAATCACACAGGTAGCCCACATCACACTGAACAAACTACTTACCAGATTTACATGTAACAGCGACATATATTACCAGCACCATGATTCTAGCAAACCAAGCCATCTTTATCTGTGAGGAGAAATTGTTGTTTGTTTTCATAGCCGCCATGTTGGTTTAATGTCTTTCGGGGAGGGGGCTATGAATATAGTTACAAATACGACAATAGACATTTCTTTATAAATAAATTTGCAAAAATTATGGCCGCCTCCAATATATACAAATATATCAAAAGCATATCAGAAATTATGGGGTATCATCCCTGATATTGTCTATCACTATGGAGTTTTGAAAAAATATCATTGAGAATATTCCATAATTTCTTATTTTTTTGACAACTTTGCTATTTCGAACTTTTGATTTTTGATTTTTCGACGAATTTGTTGTGACGACAGTACTTTCTGTTATAAATCGTCTTAAACTGTCATCTTGGAATGTTATTGCAAATATCCTTTCTACAAAACTGTTCTAAACAAACGACGTTAAACGACATTTAGATTGACATTAATAGACAAAAAACATTAGAAAAGTGTCTTTGTCATTTCATAAAGTGACAAAAGCACATCTTATCATATTTTGATGCAGTATTTTCAAACCGTGTCTGTTTTTTATATTGAATTTTAAGTAAATAAATAAAACCAAAAAAGAAAAAGAAAAAGACACAATACCTTGTTCGAGATTTTGATGTGGAAAGTGATATACCTTTTTGTTTGTAGATGAAATGAATAAATAGTGGTAGTGATAATAAACCAAATCCTGCAACATCACTTCAAACCAACAAATCAGGTTAACGGATTTCAAGTGCACCAGCTGTTTGAATGGCTCCAAGAATTTAATAAGTGTTGAAAAATGACCTAATTTCTTGTCGCTTTTTATTATGAAATTTGAAATGAAGATTATTGCTAGTGCTTTGTCTCGCGTATTGTAAAATTAGTATTGATTAGCTTGCCATTTACCCTAGGTCTAAAGGCTCTCTGGCTTGAAACGCCTTAACCCCTTTAACCACCCCCCTCCCCCACCATCCACATCCTTTTTGTTGTTTCTATTAGCCCGCTTAACAACTATAGGCTAGCTTATCGTTAAACGTGCCGCTATTTTGAAATTAAGTACAACCTTTTCCATTTGTAAAAAGCCAACGGTTGTATCAAAGAAAGCCATTCTTACTATGTAGAAACATAAACAACTAAATAATCACGAGATAAGTTCACAAGACTTGTCCATGTTCTGAAAACGAGTTTGGCTATTCGTTTATCAACAAGAGCTCTATCAATAAGCCGCACTATCATATGACAACTTCAACCTGGATTATTCTCTTTTAGTTAAAAATACACAGGTGATTATTGAAAATCTCGCGCGCTGATTGGTCGAGAAACTCACACTATCACACGATAATCACCTCCAGCGATAATCCAAAATGGCGTCCAGCCGCTTTGTTGCTGTTACCGTTAAAAATGTCTTTTATCTTCTTTTTTTTTTTTTTTGAAAGAGTTACCTGTGTATTCATACTAAAACAATTATTTGCCTCAGCCTCAGTGAATATCGGGAATAAGAACCTCGAATAGTTGTTAAATAAACAGACCCTTATAATACGGACACCTACAGACACTTCTTTCCCATAAGAACACTTCCTTTCATTCTGGATTGTTCACTTCTAAAAAGAGACCCTTATAATACGGACATTGGTCTACTACAGACACTTCTTTCCCATAAGAACACTTCCTTTCATTCTGGATTGTTCACTTCTAAAAAGAGACCCTTATAATACGGACACCGGTCTACTACAGACACTACTTTCCCATAAGGACACTTCCTTTCATTCTGCATTGATCACTTCTTAAAAGAGACAACTATAATACGGACTTATACGGGCAGTTTGGCGCTCGTTTGGTGTCAGCATTACAGAATATTTTCTATTGTCAATTACCATGCAAAAGATATTAAAAAGTCATTGATATTTTTATTACTTTCAAGCCTTTTAAAGCACAACTCTAAAAGAAAGCTTTCCTCTTCTCCTTGATGCCCCGAAAGCGCTAAACAGTTGGCTAAAGGTACACGAGGCGTCATGGTTAACGATCTGGCCGTGATGATCAGTTGATACTTTACAATCTTTTTCATCTGGTTCAATGAAGTCAGGTTTATCCCTGTTATTGACATATTGACAGCTGACAGGCTCAAACAATCCCTTATTAACATTACTACTGAAATCACTATCTTGTCCATTCGAAGGGGAATATCTAGCAACTATTACGCTACAGTTAAAGCCATCATTGGTCTTGAATCTGGCAAAACCTATGCCAAACGTATTTGAAGATTTCCAGATCATATTTGTGAAGGGACGGGCTTTGGCAATTGGTTGGGATTGTACCCAATTGTGATAGCAAATAGTTTGGTACCTGCAACACAAATCAGTCAATCATTGTCAAACAACAAAGGTAGAATATAACTAACCGATAAACAATAAACCTGTGTTGTAAATGAATGACTACGGTTTATCAATACAAGCAGCAAAATTTGATCGGACATTTCTGGCAGCAAGACGAGGAGAAATGACGAAAGCGTTAATATTGACATTAAATCTATATACTTTGCAAGTCATTAATCGAATTCTAAAGTGCGCTGTGATTGGTAATATTTCAGATGTGAGTATCTAGTACGCGCGCTTCGACCACACATTAAAACGAATTTATGAAAGGGAAATAAAACAGTTCTTTTTTCGTTTTAAATCTAGACTTCAATCTAAACGCTTGGAATGCTGAGCAAACAGGAGAGAAAGCTAATGTCTCTAGTATTCTCTCAGTATCTAAAAAATAAAAACTGCTTTATATTTCGCAATTCATAACAAGGGAGAGAGAGATGTTATTAATGTGTAAATTCGTTTGGGAATCAGGATCACTTTTCAAAACTTCACATGTTGAGGTCAGCAATGGATTGAAGTTTGAATTACGTAGAGTGAAATTCACCTTGCTTGATAGTAAGTTATTTCTCTCATCTCCCCGAATTTAAGTTCTAGCAAATTGCTTACCAATATTTGACTGCTTCAAGCGCGGTCAATCCTGGTCCTGCTACCCTACACCCCACTGCTATGTTTTCATGTTGATTTAGTCTCTGAATGGAATTGGAATGTTCTATCTTCATGTTGTCTGCCAGGCTACGGGCGAATTGTGCAGCTTGTCGGCTTAAGTCGTGATCCAAGATCAGATCTTCGACTTGGTGGAGGTGTCGATGGCTGTTGTGATGGGTCAATGCTTCTTTCTCAAACCATAGTATCTCTAACAATCGTTTACCAATCAGTATATTAGCAAACACTTATCAATTAAAACTGTAAGATTTTTAGGTCAATTCATTATGGACATAGAAGTACATCAGGGAACGAGACGCCAGGACTAACGGTGTCACTTGTTATATGAATTCATGATAATGAACTGAGTATTCGCTACTGTAATGAATGATACTAGTGGGATCGACGAAATTAGAGAAAGATTTTTGCGCGTGCGTGCATTTCAGCACGTTTTCTACAAGAAAATTCACAAAATATACTTTTGTCAGACCAAGATACTGTATTAATAAACATCAATATGAAAGAATTGGCCTTACGTTTTAAGCAAGTTTTGGCATTTTGTGAAGTCCAATTTATCAGGTATGTTTGAAAGTCAAAATTTTCAACGACATGAAGACGTTTTGCATACGGGCATACGGATTTAGAGCATGCGCAGACGTTGTTCACTTGTGTCCGGATCGACACACAAAAAAAGGGACATAGTGAAGAGTGGGAAGAGTGGGAAGTGTGGGAGAGGGGGGCGGGGGGTTTGGGGTGAGTTTACGGTTTCGAACATTTAGTCTCTGTCTAACCAGAATAAATTAATAAATAATAAAAAAGTACAAAATAAAATAAACACATGCACACCTTTAGATTTGGGTCCAAACTCGATACCTCCAGTTCTACTTCTTTGAAATGCTTGATATTTCTTAATAAATTGTAGTCTTTTCCACTGCGGTGATCCTGGTATTACTGGTCTTTGTGGTGTTATTATTGGTCTCTGCTGGGGCAATGGTCTCTGCTGGGGCAATGGTCTTGGTTGATCATTAAATTGATAGGGTGTTTGATAACTCCATGGATAGCTTGGGTAACGTTGGCCGTAACCTGCAAATACGGAATAAAAAGGGGTTGCGATAATAGATAGAAATCACTATATATTGACACGTTAATAAAGTTATTATATTATTATTATTATTATTATTATTATATTATTATTATTATTATTATATTTCTGCGTTCTGCCCTTGAATGCTTGAGAGATTCAAGAACAAAAGCACGTTATGATATACATAACTGTGATATTGAAATTGACACTGTCCAAGGAGCCATTAAGTCATTTAATTAGATTCGCTTTTAAATATATTAATAATAGAAAAAAACCTTTTAGTATTTTTAACATTTTACAAATACGTTTTTATCGATAAATAAGTAATTTGTACATATATTTGTTATTTTATATTCATAATCTCTTTATTATCGTTATTATAAATATTATTATTATTATTATTATTATTATTATTATCATTATTATTACTACTACTATTATTGTTATTATTATTATTATTATTATTTATTATTGAGCCGTAAGTGTGAGACTAAGAGTCTGTAGGCTATTGGTAATTTGTTTTCTTTTTTATCTGGGATGGTTCCTATAACGTTATTTCTTACTCATTACACACTTTTTTCTCCGAAAAAAACTTTAAACATTTTTAAAATGATGTTTTTATGGGAGAAAAGAGTGTGTTATAAGAAAGAAATGAAGTTATAGGAATGCAACAGTCCCTTCCCCCCAGGGGGTGGGATTTATTCCTATATAACGAAGGGTGGAGATGATCCTCCCATCTTTTAGGAGTTCAAATCGTATGTCACTCCCTCTTTTGTATTAGGGCGTTAACTGTTGGTTTTTAGCAAGCTGGGGCACTGGTGGCTCAACCCTACTGACAAGGTCCTCATCAATTCAAACAACATTATTCTTTTAAATGTTGCCTTCTATTCAGTACAGCTGAGACCTGTAAAGCTGAAGGTCGCTGATTGATTGATCAAAAATAATGGATTAAGATAGAACCATAGTTACCATTACCATAATTGGTATAGACTGAGCCCTCTGTATACTCGAACACCATAAGCAGGACCACACCAATCAGAATCATTATGCTCTCTAAAACAAAACTAATATCAAACGTTCGTGTAAAGATCAATTTGAAATATATTTGTTCACCTCTAGGGTACGTATGGGAATAAAAAAATTGACACATAAAGCTAGGGTTTGTGGACCCTTTACACTAAACGACCTATTCAGTTTGGTTCAATGGTTTCTCCACTTGATATATATTCGCTTGAGTATCAATGCTTTGTTTATCAATAACGCTTAAGAAGATAAGCAATTAATAGGATCAAAACCAAGGGAGGCTAATCTTTTTTGACCAATTTTTATATTGCTTTTAGTATAGAGGGATCGATATGTAATTCCAATAACCTTTGTGAACAGGTTAACACCGGGCTAAGACATAGAAACCGTTTGACGGCAGAACTTGTTGGAATAATTAATGCTAGCTGTTTCTATAGGTTTAAGTGAAAAATTTAGAATACGAAGACGACCACTTTGTTATAGAAACAATCGGGAATTAAGAACCATTCAAGGGTCAATGCTGGAAACATCCAAATGCTATGATATCTTTGTATTTGACTTGATGAATATACTCTTGGAAGGTGATCAATTAGATACGCTATAAATACGCTCACTAAAAGACAACTTTTACAAAAATAATCGTCTTGCTTAACAGCCTTAAAATTCTTACCAATTTTCACTAAGTTTATGCACTTACCGACTTCTTATGGAATAACTATAATACAAAATATTATCTGACTTTTACTCTTGGAATATAATATTCTAGAATCGAAAACAAAATAAATAAACAATCGAAGAAAAACCATAAAATGTACATTTTTAATGTTTTTTTCTTTTATCGAGCCGATTTTTAACACATTATAATAATTTTAGTATTTCAACCGTGAAAAATAAAATATTTCGAATTAAAGAGGGGCGATTGTAAGGTATTTAGCGAAGAGAGCCAAATTAAGCCAATTTACCGGTAATTGGGCTTTCCTCATATTAATGTTAAATCTAATGTTATCATACCTTTTACACTAGTGATTATACTGTTATCAATGTTGTTGTATCAAAAACATTGGTTTGGTTTTCTTCTTTGGATCCTTGTCATAGTTTAATTAATTTTTTGCCCGCTTCTAACCCGTTTCCTGTTGGCAATAGATATCTGTGACGAAACTCTTGCTGGTGTCTTACAGGTGGCTGCTGATATTTTTCTATCTGAACGTTTTGATTTTTGTTCAGCTGGTTTAAACGTTGTTGAAACCGAAATATTAGAATCGAAAAACTGTAATAGTATTGATGTATATGCTATGTGTATTACTGAAACTAATATTAGAGAATCATTGCATCAACGGGATCTATGGTCTATATCAATACAAAATTAGGTATATATTTGAATTGGCCAAAAATCTTTTCATATAATATCTAACTTTCTCGCGTTAATCAAGGGTTCACGTGCCACCATAGGCTCGGTACAAGTGCAGTTCACCTGGTGTACGTAAGTACTCAATACAGGGGAATTTGACGAGCGAAGAGATCGTTGGAAAGAAAGGAAACAAAAAAATGAAAAGAAGAAGGACAAATGAATGAATGAAAGAAAGGTAAACAGGAAAATAGAATGACAAAATATGACGAAATAAAATGGGGGAAAAGAAAGAAAGAAAGAAAGAAAGAAAAAAAGAAAGAAAGAAAGAAAGAAAGAAAGAAAGAAAGAAGAAAGAAAAAAACAGTAATGGAAAAAAAAAAAAGAGAAAAATAAAATGTGAAAAAAGGAAAGGCGATAGATTAGCAAACGAAATAAGAAATATTAAATTCAAATAGAGTAAAAACTATAGTAATTGTTCATCTTAAATCATTATTTTAATCATATTCCAATTTTCCGATTTTTATTAACAAACAATCTATAATTCCTAATAAAGTACTCTGTATCTCTTGGATTCTTTAGTGCAATCCTTAGCTTTGTCGAACGATCCTTTCTTGACATTCTCTAGAAATGTGCCACCTCCATTACCTGGCTCTCTATAACGAGCCACGATCGTTCGGCACACCCATCCATCTTCACGCTTCTTGTCGTAAAATCCAATTCCCAGCTCGGTAGACTTTTTCCAGACAACCTGTGTAAAATGACCGGCTCCCCAGTCCATGTCATTACGACTGAAGTCATATCCTGGATCACACACCTCATCGTACCTAAATAGTTAAAATATTAGTTTAAATATTTTTTGAAAGTTCTTAATATTTGATAAAGAATAAAGAAATTTTCGCCAACATTAAATTTTTGGAAAATAATAAAATTTCACAGATTTAAAGCCAAGACAATGTTAAAAAACGTTTTTCAACAATCAAGTCCATACACATTTTTGCAAAGGCACACGAGGCACTCGAAGTTGGATGATATTTTGGCTCTCTCAGAGGGTCAATTATGCACAAATTGGTTCTCCTCGTTTTTCTCGGAAATAAAGCCATATTTTGGCCAATGAAGTATACCACGGTTTATATCGCATCAAGTTCGTCCTAATACTAAAATATGAGCAAATTCGATTTTTCTACTGTTGCCGGCGTATGTTCGATTTTTGCTGACATCCCCTCTTAAAAGTCTCTGTTATCAAGGCTAGACTCGAAATCTCGAAATTGTTATGCATTAGATCTATAATTTATATAACACTCTTTTCCATATCGATACGTTCAAAAGTATACTTTACAATGACGTATTATAAATGAGAGGCTCATGGTTAGTATGAGGTGCCAGGAGGGTTTTTTTACGTCCTTGTTCCGTGGAATTCCGAAGTGTTTAGTGTGAAAAGAAGATAAAATACGCATTTAAAATAACAAAGCCGCTGGCCGCCATCTTGGATTATCGCTGGAGGTGATTATAGTGTGATAATCTGAGTTTCTCGACCAATCAGCGCGCGCGATTTTCAACAATCAACTGTGTATTTGTACTAATTTTAAATAAGGATTTTGAAGCTCAAGTAAAGCTTAAACACTAGGTAAATGGGTCTGTAATCCAGGTATGTTCGCCTGTTATTGCAACGGACTGCTTAATTGATATATATTGGATAATCTTATCCTTTGAATAAATTATTCAAACCCGTTCACACCATCTAACCTTGATGTTGAGGCTAATCCTCAACAAGGGTATTCCGGAGTTCCCGTGTTCCTATGTTTCTATTCTACGTTTTCTGCATAACGGTCCCGCTATCCTTTGCGCACCATATGTTTTACATGTGCTTGAAGTAGTGTGACGTACTTGTATACCGTGGTGTCAATCCGGTGAGTTTTTTGTACTGTTTTCATTTTTCTATTTTCTTTTATACATTGTAATTTTAGCTTTAAATAATTTTAGGTTTCACCGGGCCCTTTTCCTAGCCTCTTCTTTTGTGGTTATTGGACTGGTTTGTGTGAATAAAGTTTAGCCTTTAACCTATGCCCGTGTAGAGCCAAATCGACACATAATTCCTTCGAACCAAACACGCTACTTCACTTGTTTAGTTATTAATTCCTCTATTTCACGTTCTTACTTCTTTTTGGATTCCCTGAGGTAGTTCGATTTAAACATAACTTGTTTAGTGAGCTATCGCTCGGTTGGATCAGGAACCTCCAACTAATTAAACTACACAACGTTTAAACATGTTTAAAGGCAGGTTTGGTCTAGAAAACAGGTAATATTAAAATGGTTTTACTTGGCCCAAGAAACAAAAACATAGTTGTATAATTTGTTAGTATTAGTTAACGTAATTAAAAAAACAACAACAACGTTGAGTGATTCTTTCACAGGCGATATAAAACCACTCTACATTGAATTCCTTACCATCTTTTAGTAACTTGTGTAGCAGTTTCTCCTTTAGCGTCGCACCAAGCAGCGATATTTTCACCTTGATTTTTCCTTTTGTCACCCGGAGAATGTTCAAACTTTTCATTAGCCCCTAATTCCTCTGCCCACTCAGCAGCTTCTTTATTCATTTCTTTGTTGAGTGTCATGGGCGGGGCATCGTGGCGTGCGCGGTAATCATTGTGTGCTTTGAGTGCTTCTTGTTCAAATGCCGAGAAATCTTCCGAGAAAATCCATCAAAAGCATTAATTTTAATGACATATCTTTGGCAAACACAACTTTATGGTTATCAAAATTATGTGAAGAATGTTTATTATTTAAAGAAAAAAAAAGTGGTTTGTTTTGACAATAAAATCTCTACTTTATTTAGTTTTTAAGCAGCACATGTACAATCTGTTCATTTTCGAGTACACAGCTAAAAATGTTTTTTTTTTTGCGGATATACAGCTATTAAGCTGTGACTTGATTTCGGGTCCAACCACTCGCCAAAAAAAAAAGTTAAGATGTTTAAAAATCTAACCTCTACGTGAGACATCTAGAACTTTGTATAGTAAATCCTTGCGGTAGTGAATGAAAATTCGATTATATTTGACGAAAATTTGCTTAGAACTGCTTATACAGTATAAAGAAAGATCAAACGTCGTCGAGGTTACAGATATTGAAACAGATGGTAAAGATATCAAAAGACATACCTTCCTTTCCCCCTGCTGATGGTGTTGGTGTAGTAGCGTTGCTACTTGACGTGGTGTTTCCTTCACCGCCGCTACTTGGTGATGTTGGCTTAACTTCGCCTCCTTGTGGGGTTGTGCTTTCTGCAGCACTTGGTGCTGTTGTCGGCTTAGTTTCTCCACCACCCCCAGGTGTTGGTTTAGCTTCCCCACTGCCTCCCCCTGATCCAGTAGGACTTCCTTCCTCGGGTGTGATTCTAATGTTAATGTCTACTTCAACTTGATCACCCCTAACCTGATATGTCCCAAAACCTGCCAAGGGAAAGACCATTATGCCAGTCGGTATTGTTATAACATAAAGGAAAATGGTGTCCTATCATGCATCTTCGAAAGTAAACTTTGATCATTTCCATACTGTATGTAAGAGTAGTTCGTTACCGTAATCAAATCTCTTTATTGACGTCAGCAAGACTCGTAATTACAGTAAAAAATGTCTGTTTTTCTATAATCAATATATATTCTTTACTTGGCCGAGTTAGATTTTTTAATAAAATGGATGGAGTCACCGTCTATAGCCGTTTTATTCTGAAACTGATGATAAAGCTCAAACGACCGTTAAGGCTTCTGGGCAATCACCAAATAAGGCATAAAGTTTTCATATGACCCATCAATTATAATTGCAGTTGTTAAATACCTTTTACCGATGCATCATCTATCTTAAAACTTCCTTGTTTCATGTCAGTGTTGTTCGGCTGTTGTCCAGACCCTGATGGTTCATCCAGTGAGAAACCTGTCTTGGAAATGGCTGAAGGGTGACTTTGCAGTGGAACACCTACTTTATACGTCTTTCGTATGTTCAGTGGACGGGCTTTTGGGCTGTCAAAGTGAGTTTTTTGATTCGCCATCTCAGCACTATACATGCGATACTTTGGCAAATTTGAAGTCAGTTTTCCCTCATTGTAAGGATTACTAAGGAAGCTTTTTAGTGGATGGACCCCTGGCAGTGACTGACGTCTAAGAGCGCTTGTTTTGTAATAGTAGAGTGGTCGTGCGTAGGGATTGCGTCCATCTGTCCTTAAGTAATGGTGTAGCATATGTCGGTAAGGGCTATACAGATATTGTCGTTTTGTAAGTGAATCTCTCTTCCTCGCCTCATCGACCAGGTGTTTGTGATGTCTCTTCTTTAAAGGATTTCCTAACAATAAAAACTCTAATGAATTTGAATTTTCAAATCAAAGTAAAAGGAATCTTGGAATTGTCGTAAAGTGATTGAAGATGATTTGTACTTACCGACACTGAAAAGATTAAGGACCAATAATACTTTCGTTATGAACAAGATGGAAGTCATATCTCGATCTTAGGGTTAAAAAAGGGGAAGAAATTAAAAAAAAAAAATAAAAAAAATAAAAAAAAAAGAAATCATCATAATTAAAAAGATGATGGTGTAATTGTATGTATGTTATTGATAGCTGTGTCCAGACTTGAAGCTATAATAGAAAATATTGCACTACTGTAACTACTAAACAAAACATTTCATAGTTGAATCGCAAACTAAACTCAATTCAAAAATAAAAATATTTTAAACGCGGTGAAATTTATAGTGAGCATGCGTAAATATGTTAAATCTTAACACATGTAAGTTAAAAAAGTTACAAAATCGTATTTGTCTTCTCTGAATTTACTTACCTTTGACTTGAAGAAAACACTTCAAGTAGTTGTCTCAAGGATGGACTTAATCTTAGAGTGGAAATTTATTATTTACTGTTTGCAGCCTACTGGTGTTAAGCTGGTACAAAGGTCATGGAATTTTCACACATTGTTGATGCTAGGTCGTGCATAAAAATAAACTACAATCAATAACCATTTTATTAGCAAACTTTTTTTGGGGTAATTTACTTATACTAGTAACACATGTTTTATTGTTCAGTAATTTAGTTCCATTTTAATTTAGTTTATTTTTAATTCCACTGTCAATTGAAATAAAATTTTTATTACACTTGAAAGCTTTATTCACTGTTTCATAAAGACTTTATTACACTTTATTACACCAGTTGCTTGTCAACGCAACGGCATTGCGAGAAAATTTGCTGGATAATTTCATACTGTAAAAGTTTTCTTTTTCATTTTTGTTGTTGTTGTGCTTAGAGTTTCATCCCTATTTTTCGCAGCGGACTGAGTATAGGGTTCATAAGGCGGAATGTGTCATCCCCTTGTCTCTATCTCCTGTACTGATGTCATCCCCAAGTATCTATCCCCATTACTGACGTCATCACCTTGTCTCTATCCTCAGTACTGATGTCATCCCCTTGTCTCTATCTCTAGTACTGATGTCATCCCCTTGTCTCTATCTCTAGTACTGATGTCATCCCCTTGTCTCTATCCTCAGTACTGATGTCATCACCTTGTCTCTATCTCTAGTACTGATGTCATCCCCTTGTCTCTATCTCTAGTACTGATGTCATCCCCAAGTATCTATCCCCATTACTGACGTCATCACCTTGTCTCTATCCTCAGTACTGGTGTCATCCCCAAGTATTTATCCCCAGTACTGACGTCATCACCTTGTCTCTATCCCCAGCACTGATGTCATTACATTGTCTCTATCAAGACTCGTAATGGCTCGCTTTTGGATCCCGAGTTTCCAACCTTCTCTTAGTGGTGGGTAAAAAAATCTTAAAACGGGCTAAATTCCAAAAATAACCACGCAGAGCGAAAGAAGTGCTATTTCTTAATGATTAGGTAAAATTTCGAGGCTTTATTTAACGTTTTGATGATTTTATTGAAATTTTTGATGATTCCCCATACATTTCCTTATGACAGGACACCACAGAAACCAAGCTTGGGCTACCTGTGATTTTGACAGTACGAATGTTAGCAATTGAATCCTTGCATGTGATGTCAAAGTAGCTCAATGTGAAGGACAAAACGAAATAATTTCAATCTTATTAGAATTGGGAACCTATATTGTTATGCTGGAAGGGTCTTTAGGTTGGCGTAAAGGTTTTAAACATTGCCATTGTGATGTTAATAAAGCAAACATTCTAAAAAGTAGGTTTTGTCACTTTGCTTTATTGCATTGTCAAAATGTGTTTCTGGTTGTTAATTTAAGTACAATCAGCCAAAACAAAATTTATCCGTTGCACCTCAACAAGTTGTTTAAGAAGTAGCTAGTATACTATATTATGATTCTTTTTAGTTAAATGGTACTACAGTAGCTTTGGTCAAAGCTTCCTTTGACAACATTTTCCGCAAAGCTGCCCTGCATGTTTCCTGCTTTCTTGTATCTTGCGACATAATAAGTACACTTCATTCCATTTTTTTCGCTATCTGCCTTGCCAAATCCAAGCTCCACGCTCTCTATCCAGACCAACTGGGTAAAATGCCCGGCACCACCCATACTTTCAGAGCCAAATGTATACCCTGGGTCACAGACCTCGTTGTACCTATTTAAAGTAAAGTAAACGAGTGTTCATCTGCATCAAAATCAAGGATATAAAGTTTTAAAGGCGAGAAAATCTAGATATATCTTACACTAAGATCAAGATGAAAATTTAAAGTATTTTATTTACCAGTTAGTTACAGCTTCTGTCGCGGTCTGTCCGGTAGAAGACGAACAACCATATGAAAGATTCTCTCCATTATTATCACGTTCTTCTTGAGAAGCGTGTTTTAGAGTTCCTAGATTTGCAATGGTTTGGGCGTAGCTAGCAGCGGACTGAGACATCTCGGCGTTCAATGTCATTGCTGGTGCGTCGTGAACAGCTCTGAATTTATTGTGTAAGTCCAACGCTTCTTTCTCAATGTCAGAGCCTTTGAAAAAAATTCTTAAAGTAATTAGTAACATTTTATTTTATTATTTTTAATTACAAAAATAATAAATGGGTCGGATTACCTGTACTTGAAGACGGTGTTGTACCACTTGGTGCAGCGGTAGTCCCTGTAGAACTTGGTGTTGTTGTATTTGAGCCTGTTGGAGATGAGGTTGTTACTGATCCCCCACCTGGGGTAGCGGTTGCTTCTGAGGCCCCTGGAACAGTGGTGACCCCTGGAACAGTAGTGACCCCTGGAACAGTAGTGACCCCTGGAACAGTAGTGACCCCTGGAACAGTAGTGACCCCTGGATTACTTGTTGTTGGGCTAGTTACCTTTGATGCAACAGGAGCTGCAGTTGTCTCTGAGCCACCAGGAGTTTGACTGGTTGTTGAGGCAGGAGTAGGTTGCGCATTTGGAGATGACGGTTTTGGTTCGATATAATCATGCGCTATTTTTATCTTAAGGTCGATGCTGACGCCATCTTTGTTAATATCGTAAATCCCTCCTCCTAATAATTGAAAAAACAGTAAAAACCATTAACTAAATGAACAACGACAAAGTGGAAAAAATGTAAAAAAAACAAAAACAAACAAAAACAAAAAACAAACAAAAACAAAAAACAAACAAAAACGAAAAACAAATAAAAGTGAATTTCAGTTTTTTCCTAAATAATGTTCAAGCAGTGCTTAAATTACAATGCACAGGAACCGCGTTATCAATGATATAACTGGCATCACCTCACTAGCTTATAATGGCTGCCGTTTGGCTCTGTGGAACATGATGAACTAAGCTAAATTAAAATACTGTTTCACATGATTGCGGTGTAGGAATCCAATGCCATTAATTTATAAATATTGTCAATTTCGATTTTGAATTGTTGTATGGATTTAGAATTTTTAAGAGGCAATGTCCAGTGGGTTAATGCCAATCACACAGATACAAATACGTAACGGTGTTGTGCCCCTAATCTATAAGAAGACTTTCTCTAAAGTTTAGTTAGTTTTACAATTTATCGTATAAGAACAATATAAAATAATTTGTGAAAAATTAAATAATAAAGAAATAATATTTGAGCGGGAGAGATGATCAGATATTTTAACGCATTTGGCACAAAATTGTAATAACTAGTATTGTTACATCTAAAATCATTAAAAAAACAAACAGTAAAATACACATTATTCTTACCAATCACTTTTCCATCGTCGATCTTAAAACTACCCTGTTTTATTGGCTGATCTGATGCTCGGTCAAACATCGAGACTTTGTTTCGTTTCAGAAAAGCAAAGTGTTTCTTCCCTGTATTAGACTCCATATGCTTGGAGTAGAAACCTCTCGGGATGTCTTTCTTTCTGGCAATGTATCTGGACGATGGTTCACAGATACCCAGAACAAACCCTAAAAAACATGTTTGCAATCGATAGTAAACTCAAGAGCGTGCTTATAAAGAATCCCTTCTATATTCTAACGTTATTCCATCGTACAATTTGATTACAATTGCTCCAACAACATCCTCATCTTATATTTTGCTTGATAATCGATTATCTCTGAAGCCTCGAAATATTCAATGGATTACATGATTAGAAGTTCTTGTACCTGATATTGAGAGTAGCACCATCCAGTATGGAAACATCTTGGCATGCACCGATGAAGCTATATTTAAAAAAAAACAACAAACGAACAAACAAATCAATTGATTTTGAGAAGTATCGTCGTGAAAGTGAAGTGGAAAAAAATGACAAACTTGCAATGGCCTCAATAGTAAAATATTCGAAATATTTTGTAATTATCTTAAAATAAGTTACGTCCTATAAACCGATTAAAAGATATCGAACCTTTTACCCGCAAGCAATAAAAAATTTTCTAGAATGAGGAATTTTTAATCAAGAACTAGAATGCAAGTAATTCTCTTCGTTTGGTAGCATTATACGATTTCTAACGGCTGCAGGTGATCACAGTCATAATCGTGACCTTTTTGTTGTCTTCCGATACAGGTACAACCACAGGGAACCCACGTTTTGGAGTCTGGTTTAATGCTTTAATAAGGTCTTAAGGGTTTGAGATCGACTGCTGTAAACTGATCTGGACTGTAAAATCCTTAGGCAACATAAGAACATTACCCAAAAGTCCACATCTTATTACAGCAGAGAGGTCACCATGATGTACAAATGCCGCCTGCATGTTCTTGCTCCAGATTACCTCTAATCGAAGCTGGTCAAGGGTTTTGCCATTCATCATCATAATACCAGGCAGAAGAACAATATAGACATTACATTAAAAATGTACCGGTTAGATCAGTTGGTTGAGCATCCGACTTTCGTGCGGGAGGTCGTGGTTCAAGTCCCGGCCGGAGCCAACACTCAGGGTCTTAAAATAACTGAGGAGAAGGTGCTGCATTTGTAATAATATCTGCAAATGGTTAGACTTTCAAGTGACTCGGATGACCACTTTAAATGGTATAACTAGCTAAAACTAGTGTGAGCTGCGTCGGTGTTTCTAATGAAACAGTAATGATGAAAAGGTAAATTATACACCGTGAAAAAGATGAAAAAACTTACTGACGTTTCGGACGCTAGTCCTTCGTCGGAGTAAAAGAGGTGGTTTCGTCTCTTGACACTCATCATTACTAACCAACATCGGAGGGACGTAAAAGAACCACTGAGGACGTAAAGAAACCCTGGCAGTGACCACCCTCAGTGCCTACACTTCATACTAACCATCTCTCATGCTTGCTTGTAAAGCGCCTCTGATTATATCTATGTATTGAAAGGGCGCTATATAAATCATAATTTATTAAATCATTAGCATTAACGTCACTAGCTCATAGGTTTTTCTTTGACCATGAAATATCCACATATAACAACTTAAGAGGTGACACTAGAAATTGTAGTAATGTCATTTTAAAATATCTGCCCAAAAGGAGTTATGGGCCGATTTATGAACACAAGAATTACAGTGCTATTAGCCTCCTTTGCAGCCGCTGTGAGGCGCTTCCGGTTCCCGTCATTCTCCCACTAGCGTCTGCTCAAACTTGATCAACATTCCTTTCTTCAAAATTAACCAATCAGAGAGAGCCCCACAAAATCTTGTGGGTATGACCTTCACCTTTCAATCCACCGAGTCTTTCTAATATACATGGAATATCCAACTGACTTCTACCAAATATTCTTGTATGCTTTTCTTATATTCCTCTTTCTTACATATAAAACATATATTGTTAAAATTCACTTATTTTTTGGTCGTATTTCCGCACTTACATGATACATGTGAAAATATAAACTGCACGGGAAAATAAAGAATAAACACAATAAACAATGACGAAAGGAATGTTGTTCAAGTTTGAGCAGACGCTAGTGGGGCAATGACGGGAACCGGAAGCGCCTCACAGCGGCTGCAAAGGAGGCTAAGTAGGTCTCTAGTTTTAATTTAGTATTAATTTATACTCATTTCCTCTTTGTTTTGTACTAGGATTTATCGTATAGTTATTGCTCATGGAATTAAATTTTGTTTATATACTATACTTCATGAATTTTGCGGTGCGATGCGGTGCGGTGCGGTGCGGTGCGGTGTGGTGTGGTATTATATTGTATTGCATGTAACCGTAAAGCAATCTCAAACCGTGAAAACCGATAAAGAGCAACTTTATCTAATCTTTAAGACTTCTGAAATAGGACTTTTAGAACTATACAAACACAAGGATATCATGCAGTATATAACCCTCTTTAGATTATATAGAATAAATTCAAATAAAAATGTCTAAAGTAAAAGTCCATTGTGCATATGAATGTTCAATATAATATATAACAGAATCTATGATGATTACTACAAGTGTCCAAAGTTCTTAAATATTTAACTGTCTGTAGATGATGGCTAGTGAACACTAGCGTGGACTGCGTCGGTGTTTCTAATGAAACAAGTTATCGTAGAATCATAAGTGAACACCGTAGTGAAAATAGAAACTGACGTTTCGGACGTTAGTCCTTCGTCGGAGTCAATCAACTTCAATTTGACTCCGACGAAGGACGTGACTAACGTCCGAAACGTCAGTTTCTATTTTCACTACGGTGTTCAACTTATAATTCTACGATTAAATATTTTAACTGCTCGGCTTAAATGTGTTCTGACAATGTGTAGCAAGCTAGTCAGGATTGCCTTCAGCATTTGACGCATAATTGATTATTTTGCTCGACACCTTTTAAACAAGCCTACAAGAAAGTCCATGTTGATGTTGCACTGGTTGATCTTGTACACAAGGTATCTGTTTGGTTAACTCTATAGTCTCTAGTTGACTGTACTTCGTTGTCTTCTCGATGTCTTTGACCTCTCTCTCTTCCAACCAAGGACAGCTCATTTCAATTACTCTGACTTGCTTGTTGGTCATATCAATGATCGTAGTATCAATTATGTTAGCTTTCACATGAATTGTATCAGCATATAGTGGGATATCCCAATTTGAACTGCGCGCTCGTTCTCATACATCGGCTTGGGTGTGACTTGCGAGTACCAAGGTTCAACTTTAGTGATAATATCCAAAGACCTAAGAACTTCGAAGAATAGAATATCTTGAGAGCGTTGTTATGCTGCTGTTATAACTTGGTCTGTACTGACTAATGCACTGCAACTCGACAGAATGTGTTGCACGTTATCCAGGGAATTACCACACAGACGACAGTTTTCATCGGTGAGATGTGATCTTGTTTTTCTGATGTAGGATACCTTTGTAGGTAACAATGGTTGGTAAAGTTCTTGGACTCCAGCGATTGTATGCGTTGGGGCAGACTTTCAAGACGACAGCCATGCGAAGCACTTCTCCAGTTTAAGTTTCTCATCGTCCCATCTGCTCTTTATAAGCTTTCCTTTCCATCTTTCTTCAGATACGGTTAATTATATCTCCTGCTGACGAGCTTTGGTGACCACCTGCTTTGCCTTTTTATTTGACATTATTACTCGGGCTACCTGCAAGGTAGACCGAGTCTAGGTTTCGGTTTTCTATCTATCTATCGACGTTGTCGAAAGTGTGTAAGCCTGCGATGCTCGGCGGTCTGCGGTGTTCCCCTGCAAGTATGAAAACGAGGCGGGTTACCACAAGTCATGTGACTTGCTTTGCTTTTCGAAGGTTCTGTAGGTCTCTTTCCTTTTGCTTATCTTGCTAGTTGCTTCTCGTGCTTTATCTTGAAAACGTATTGGAAAGTAATGGCGACTTGCTGTCAAAACACATACAAAAGAACACGCCGTTCGCGGTAGACCCACTCTAAAAGATGTCGAGCGTCAGTTTCGAAACGGGTCGTTCCGCAAACTCAAAAGCCAAAAGAATAATACTCAGAGCAATGCCAATATACTCAAAGCAATACCAAAGAAACTCAAACGAATACAAAGTCAAATGTACTCAAAGTTACTCAAAGACACTCGAACGAAAGAACAAATACTAACTCTTTAGTAAGCAAGAACTTCAATGACAAAGAAGATGAGAAAGACAGGAAACTGAATATCCCAAACTACATGGACGCCATATTGAAATCTTCCAAGATAACATTTAATGCGTTTCCAGAATCAAGAAGCCTTGGACATATATCATTGACAGTGAGGATAAGTCTTTTATTTATTGTATTGTTTTCGTTTACGATTTTAAATATATTTTTTAATACTCTATCGTTCTTTGAACTATCACTAGCGAGCGTGTTGATCGCTGCCCTGTGCATGGTTCTTGTTGTACATTTCATAAATACTTCGACCAAGACTTTCGTAGATTCTTTACAAAATGACTGCGATGTGTTTGAAAAAGCTGTACAATTATCTGTATTTGTTTATCCCAATAAAGAATCAAATTTATTAGAGGAATGCAGGTCTCGTTATGCTAAAATTCATATTCATCAGTATGTTGAGCTCAAGCCTCGTGTTGTTTCGCGTGATCGAGAACCAAGTAGAATCCCAGTTAAACGACTCACCCAACTTTTGCACTTTTTGATTTATTGTAAAAGCTAGCATATGCAACAATAAACACTTTAAATTAGTCGACACCATCCTGTTATTCAGCTTCAAAACGACCTTTATATATTTCATTTAAAATTTGTTTGGGGCCTTGCTTCGAGTAGTCGCACTGTAAAGACAAACTCTATATCTTTTGTTCTCGATCGAAAACTTGATTCGCTAATAAACGCGAAATACCGGTTGTCTAGCTTAGGTTACCTGGCTTGCGATATTCACAACTAAGAAATAGCTGTCTAAAGCAAACAGTTGTCTTCCATGTGTTACGTTAAGCCTTATTCACACTAGCGTCGTTAGCATCGTAATCGTAGTCGTAGTCGCAATCGCAATCTTAAGAATCTTACGATCTAGTGTGAATGAATGCGACGCAAGCCGAATCTTAATTATTTTCCCGCCAGCTTCGAAATCTTTACCATTACGTTTATGAAATTAATAATGGAGAAAAAAGCCGTAACCTATGACAGGCCTGCAGCATGCGACCCACTAACTATTTGAAATGCGCTATTTAAACATCACTTGCACCATTCCAGTACCGTTTCCATTAACTAGTGCTCTCTGTTTTCCCTTTAAAGTTCTACATTCTATTATACACAGGTAGCCCGAGTATACGCCTTTAGGGCTTCTAGTTTATATTATAACACCTTTCATAATATTTATCTACTGATTATTATCTATGATACTAAGACGTTCTGCACTTTTCAGCTCTTTCAGCTTTCCGCTATTTCCGTTTCAGCCTTTTACCGCGACCTTTTTTGTATTGACTTACACCGAAAAGACCATATCTAATAATATTACACTTATGTAAGTAAAAATTAATTAATATTTTGCGCAATTTAATTTTTTCTTCAACTTGATTGGATGCACCATTTATTCTTGATAATTTGTGTTGGTGTTCTTTGTTGTGGTTGCTTTTGTTGTTTTTAAAAACATAGATTTATAACAAATATCCCGAGGATTTTAACCAAATCAAAGTTTGATAACTTCATTTTTCTCGTGAAACTCAATATGCGTGATTCGTGTTGATATAGATTGCATCAACACTAATAGCTCAAAAGTGGCTCACGGTCCTGCCTCTGACAATTCTTCATTATTAACCAATATAGAAGGAACTCAAAAAAACCACTATGAAGGTACCATTCTTAGTGACTACAGCTCATACTACCTCGCTCTCATAAATTAATAGCGTTCCAACACCTCATACTTTCTCCCTCTTATAAACTCGGTATAACTAGCTAAAACTAGTGTGAGCTGCGTCGGTGTTTCTAATGAAACAGTAATGATGAAAAGGTAAATTATACACCGTGAAAAGATGAAAAAACTTACTGACGTTTCGGACGCTAGTCCTTCGTCGGAGTAAAAGAGAAAGAAGTGGTAGAAAGGAGTGTATATATGATAGAATAAGACAAAAGAAACCAATGAGAGCAAGGTAGGCAAGGAAACAAAAACAAACAATCAAAAGACAAAAGGAAAGGTTAGTTGAAAATAAAGCGTTCATTAATCCCGTTGGGACAAAGAGTGCCCAATAGGTGAATAAGCCGCATTTCTTTGGTCTTGCGACAATCATTGTTGCCGTTAAGCAAAGAAAGACCGAAAACAATGAAGTCAGAAAGAGAATGGTTAGTTAGATTAAAATGGCGGGAAACTGGTTTGGTAGGATCGTTATTGCGAATATCATAAAGATGATTGCAAATGCGATCACCAAGACGGCGGCCAGTCTCACCCACATATAAAAGATTACAGCGGGTACATTTAATACAATATACAACATTAGAAGTGGTACAAACAAAATGGTCAGTGATTTTAACAGTAGATTTGGGACCGACAACAGAAGTGTGAGAGGCTATGTGAGGACAAGTATAACAACGTTTACGAGAACAGCGAAAAGTACCAGGTTCTTTGTTAGAGGGAAGAACTCCCTTGACCAAGAAAGAACGGAGATTACGATCACGTTTATAGGAAAAGAGAGGGCGGTTGTTGAAAATAGCAGAAGTGCGGGTATCAGAGTCAAGCAGAGAAAAGTTGCGGTTAACAATGGGCTTAATGGAAATGTTAATAGGATGATACGTAAGAGTGAAAGGAATGCGGTCATTAGAGGGACGAGTGTGAGATGTGAGAGCGGTGGTACGATCAATAGTAGAAACTTTACGAATAGCGCGATCAATAACATGAGCAGGATAATTACGCTTAAGGAAGAAGGAACGCATCTCAGAACATTTAACAGAAAAATCAAGATTATCACTACACAGACGACGAAGACGAAGAAATTGCGAGAACGGAATAGCGTTAAGAGTATGCTTAGGATGAGAAGACGAGTAGAGTAAATAAGAATGAGAGTCAGTAGGTTTGTAATGGACACTAGTGCTAAGACGGTCGTCATTAACACTAAGCAAGATGTCAAGGAAAGTGACTGATGTTTCACTAACCTCCCACGTAAAGTCTAAGGCAGGGTGAAAAGAGTTAACAAAAGAGATGAAAGAATCTAAGTCATTACGCGAACAAGAAGTAGCACCAATACAATCATCAATATACCGTCCAAAAAACTCAGGTTTAGGTCCAGTATATTGTTGAAAAACAAGGTTTTCGATATAACCAACAAACAAATTGGCATAACTAGGGCCCATCTTAGTACCCATAGCAACACCGTTTATTTGCCGATAATACCGATCACCGAAAGAACGAAGATCGAAAAAATGCTGAAGAGCACGAAGGCCATCATCATTAGGAATAACAGTATACAAAGATTTGACATCCATAGTAAACAAAAGCTTAGAAGAGTTATCAGGAAAGCGAAAATCATTAAAAATACTAAGAGCGTGATTAGTATCCTTAATATAAGTAGGTAAAGACTGAACAATAGGCAACATGAGAGAATCTAGATAGCTAGAGATGAGTTCGGTAGGACAACTACAAGCAGAAACAATAGGACGACCAGGGTTGTTAGCTTTGTGAATCTTAGGAAGAAAATAGACGTGAGAAGTACGAGGAGTAATAACAAAGAGGTTTTTAGCAGTGGAAGGTAAAGAGCCATCAGAAATGAAAGAGTTAACAGTGTCTTTAACTAATTTTTGATTGTCAGGGGTAAGATCCTTATCCACTTCACAATAAAAATTAGTATCAGAGAGTTGACGTAAAGCTTCCTGTTCATACAGGTCAGAACGCCAGACAACAACTGCACCGCCTTTGTCAGCGGGCTTAATAACAATGTCAGAACGATTGCGTAATTGACGTAGTGGTTGGCTTTACGTCAATTACGCAATCGTTCTGACATTGTTATTAAGCCCGCTGACAAAGGCGGTGCAGTTGTTGTCTGGCGTTCTGACCTGTATGAACAGGAAGCTTTACGTCAACTCTCTGATACTAATTTTTATTGTGAAGTGGATAAGGATCTTACCCCTGACAATCAAAAATTAGTTAAAGACACTGTTAACTCTTTCATTTCTGATGGCTCTTTACCTTCCACTGCTAAAAACCTCTTTGTTATTACTCCTCGTACTTCTCACGTCTATTTTCTTCCTAAGATTCACAAAGCTAACAACCCTGGTCGTCCTATTGTTTCTGCTTGTAGTTGTCCTACCGAACTCATCTCTAGCTATCTAGATTCTCTCATGTTGCCTATTGTTCAGTCTTTACCTACTTATATTAAGGATACTAATCACGCTCTTAGTATTTTTAATGATTTTCGCTTTCCTGATAACTCTTCTAAGCTTTTGTTTACTATGGATGTCAAATCTTTGTATACTGTTATTCCTAATGATGATGGCCTTCGTGCTCTTCAGCATTTTTTCGATCTTCGTTCTTTCGGTGATCGGTATTATCGGCAAATAAACGGTGTTGCTATGGGTACTAAGATGGGCCCTAGTTATGCCAATTTGTTTGTTGGTTATATCGAAAACCTTGTTTTTCAACAATATACTGGACCTAAACCTGAGTTTTTTGGACGGTATATTGATGATTGTATTGGTGCTACTTCTTGTTCGCGTAATGACTTAGATTCTTTCATCTCTTTTGTTAACTCTTTTCACCCTGCCTTAGACTTTACGTGGGAGGTTAGTGAAACATCAGTCACTTTCCTTGACATCTTGCTTAGTGTTAATGACGACCGTCTTAGCACTAGTGTCCATTACAAACCTACTGACTCTCATTCTTATTTACTCTACTCGTCTTCTCATCCTAAGCATACTCTTAACGCTATTCCGTTCTCGCAATTTCTTCGTCTTCGTCGTCTGTGTAGTGATAATCTTGATTTTTCTGTTAAATGTTCTGAGATGCGTTCCTTCTTCCTTAAGCGTAATTATCCTGCTCATGTTATTGATCGCGCTATTCGTAAAGTTTCTACTATTGATCGTACCACCGCTCTCACATCTCACACTCGTCCCTCTAATGACCGCATTCCTTTCACTCTTACGTATCATCCTATTAACATTTCCATTAAGCCCATTGTTAACCGCAACTTTTCTCTGCTTGACTCTGATACCCGCACTTCTGCTATTTTCAACAACCGCCCTCTCTTTTCCTATAAACGTGATCGTAATCTCCGTTCTTTCTTGGTCAAGGGAGTTCTTCCCTCTAACAAAGAACCTGGTACTTTTCGCTGTTCTCGTAAACGTTGTTATACTTGTCCTCACATAGCCTCTCACACTTCTGTTGTCGGTCCCAAATCTACTGTTAAAATCACTGACCATTTTGTTTGTACCACTTCTAATGTTGTATATTGTATTAAATGTACCCGCTGTAATCTTTTATATGTGGGTGAGACTGGCCGCCGTCTTGGTGATCGCATTTGCAATCATCTTTATGATATTCGCAATAACGATCCTACCAAACCAGTTTCCCGCCATTTTAATCTAACTAACCATTCTCTTTCTGACTTCATTGTTTTCGGTCTTTCTTTGCTTAACGGCAACAATGATTGTCGCAAGACCAAAGAAATGCGGCTTATTCACCTATTGGGCACTCTTTGTCCCAACGGGATTAATGAACGCTTTATTTTCAACTAACCTTTCCTTTTGTCTTTTGATTGTTTGTTTTTGTTTCCTTGCCTACCTTGCTCTCATTGGTTTCTTTTGTCTTATTCTATCATATATACACTCCTTTCTACCACTTCTTTCTCTTTTACTCCGACGAAGGACTAGCTTCCGAAACGTCAGTAAGTTTTTTCATCTTTTCACGGTGTATAATTTACCTTTTCATCATTACTGTCTTATAAACTCGGTGGGTCCTCTTAGGGAACCCTGATACCCCAGGGGTGTCCCTGTCCATGTGGCGAAGTTTGTAAATTATAAATAATATAGTCATAGATCTTCAGTTAGTAGTGGTGGACTTATTCAACTTAAAGAACGATAACATCATTACGACTGGTACTTGGTGAGATGTATTATGTGCTATGAGGCTGTCATTTACCCCTTTACAAGTGCATTTTACATTTTTTCCCTTCAGTTTCAGTTATTACAGAGAGATGGGGTTTGGTTCTTTACAAAATTATTAGTTTCATACTGCACTTTTTTTCAACAATACTGATAAGAGGTTTTAACTCAAGAGCATGTTTTTGACTTCTATGTGTTGAATCGTTTTAAGCCGTACCCGCCATCAAGACCAGCGCCATCTTTGATCGTATTGCAGTAACTTTCGTCAAAGGAACCTTTAAGAACATTATCTTTGTATCCACTGCTTCCGTCATCAAAGTTTCCCTGAGGCTTATACCGACCAACCATGTACGTACAGGTCATACCATTCTCATCTTTCTGGGCTTTTCCTATTCCCAACTCAAGACTTGCTTTCCAAACGACTTGTGTAAAATGATCGGTGGCTTTCTGGGGACCTTCTTCTGCGAACTTGTACTTGCAAACCTCATCGTACCTTAAAATAAAATGTTAAAATTGTCAAAATAGTTATGTGCTATTATTGATTACTATTCGTGAATTACACCCGCCAATTCGTAAGATTTACCCAAATACGTTTTGGTAGACGACAGTCAAGGTGATTCCATTCAATTCCATAGCCTTCGTATCTCTTGATGCTGTCATGGAAACACTTTGATCGACGTCTTCCTAAAACTATCTAGTATTTATTTATTTTAAACAATTGTGTAAAAACTGAATGACGAGCGACATTTTTTCAATTACTATTATTTTCATACAATGAATCAAATTAGAAGATAGGAAGATGCATTTTACTGCGCATGCGTACTACACCGAACTCGGAAATCAACTACCCATGATTTTAACAAGCAGGTTATAACAAGCATTATTTAAGCTGATTTATCTAACTATGTCAAACAGTTTTTTTATTTTTAAGAGCTATGCATATGGTACCAGTTCTTGACTGCCTCGCTTGCACTTTGTGCCTTACTGTTGCTGCATCCTATTGATAGATTCTCTCCTTGGTCCGGTCTTTCACTGTACCCTGACTGTACAAGTGAACCAAGATCAGCCAATTTCTGCGCATATTCTTCAGCTTCTTTACTCATGATGCAGTTGAGTTTCATTGTGGGTGAGTTGTGAATGGCTCGATACTTGTTGTGTGTTGCAAGGCCTTCTTTATGAAACGGAGAATCTGTTGATTTACAAGAATATACATAAAGAATGACTTAATAAAACTAACAAATTGGCTTTTGAACTAACAATAAATTTTCACTTGCCTTGGCATGCTTCTGAATTCGTAATGTTAGTTGATTTTGGGGTGATTGTTGCCTTAGAGGTCGGCGTTGTAACTGTTGTTGTAGCTGCTGTTGTTGCTATTGTTGTAGCTGCCGTTGTTGTTATAGTTGTAGCTGTCTTTGTCGCTATTGTTGTAGCTGTCGTTGTTGCAATTGTTGTAGATGCTGCTGTTGTAGGTGTTGTAGCATTGGTTGCCGATGTTGGCTTCGTCGTAGGTGCTTTGGTTGCAACAGCAGGTTTCGTCGGCGGTGTAGTGCCTGTTGTTGAAGCTGTTGTTGGAGCTGTTGTTGGAGCTGTTGTTGGAGGTGTTTTTATCTTTTTTAGGGTCATCTTGACGTTGATATCAATGCCCTTTTGGATATGATATATTTTCCTTTACCAACAGCTCCATTATTGTTGAACTTGAATTCGCCCTTTTTTTCGTCTGAAGTCGCTGGAAGAGCACCATCTGCTTTATCATGTAAACGCCATGAATAACTCGATCCTTTACGTACCATAGGCCGTTGATAACCTCTCCATGGCAAGTCATTATATAGACGTTGTTTGGTCCTTATAGTTGAATCTGGTTTCTCGACGACACTGTTCAGACCATTCAACAAGCGTTGAACTGATGGAATTTGAAAGACTTTCCTATCCGAATGGCGAGTATCAACCAAGGCTTCAATTTCTGTTGATTGGAGATGAACCTCAAATATATATTGACATGTAAAGGCTTTCTAAACGCATAAAATGATGAAGTTTAATATGAGAATGACACGACGTTTTGGGATCATCTTGTACCTCATTGGAAATTTTAAAAAAAGAGAAAGGTTTACTCAACAAGTTACTTACCTTCTGGTAATAGGCTGTCCAAAGAAAATAAAATCATTAACTTTATAAACAACATCTTCATAACTGTAAGCAATGCCAGCTAATCTTAACACTTATTATATTGAAACAGAAAAATATGGATATTTCACAAAACGTAATTGATCCTTAGGGACTTTGTTGTGATGGATTTTTAGCAAAACTTCAGTTTCGACTGAGTCTGTGTATATATATTTCTAGAATGGATTAGTTTGCTCGTTAGAGCGCGGCAGTACAGCAGTTATTATACAATGCAACACAAGTAAAAATCAATCTAGCGGTTTGTATAATAAAAAATTAAATAGATCGTTCGTTAACTGATTTCCCTTCGCTCGCAGATATATACATGTGTACTTAAAAAAGGAATTTTTTTCAAGATTCGTATATCCAAGACACTTTTTAATGTTAGATTTTCATTATTCATTATATTTTGTTTCATTACTTTTGAAGAAGCCGACCTTTTTTGACATATAATATTCCCGTGCAATAATGGCAATCGAAAATGCCACCCAAAAAACCTGTCTTTTTTCCCTCATTATAAACTTTTAAGATATTTTACTTTTTTTAATTGGTTTCATATCTTTATAAGAATGGAAGAAATGTTAAGTTTCTGGATACAACTTTATAAAGTCTTTGAAGCTTTGCGTTCATTTCATACGTATCGACTGCGCATGTTTACTCGACCTATTTTCCCTTTTTATTTTCTTATCGTTTAGTGGATGTCAAAAATATATCTCATGTTAAAGTATATTTAAAAATAAAAGGTTTTACGTATAGCAATATGATACAAATGATCAAGAAAGGATTTTACCTCGAGTAAGAAGGTCTCCTGATATAATTGGGATCTCACCCAGAATTGTCATCAATAAGGTAGACTTCCCACTTCCTACAGGACCCGTCACCATTAGCAACGTCTTAGAATTGAGATTCAGTGAAGTGTACAGCAATGCGTTTCATCAAACCAGACGCTTGAGACGTGATTAAGCTTGACAAAGGAAGATGGTCTGCCATCAGTGATATCGTAGGAGCCTTTAAGAAGCTTGTCTGCCTTTGCAGCCATCTTTGAGGGGTTACCATTTCTCTCCCTTGCGTTAAATGTCCTCCAAAAAACGCCATTAAGACATTGTGAAATGCGCTATAGAAGAACCCCATTACTATCATTATTATTATTATTATTATTAGTATAAGTGGACCCGATAAAGATTGCCAGCCAACCAGGACATACAGTAACGCCATTGTGAAGGAGAAATCAACCAAAAACTGGTGAACACCAACCACATAATAATTTGTTCTAATCTTTGAGCATCGCTTGATATCAAGTTAATTATGTACCCATGCGTAACTCTTAAAATGCTACTACGAGTAGAGGCTAGAACCTGTAAAAAAAGAAGAAGAAGAAGAAGAAGAAGAAGAAGAAAATTAACCGAGACAGACTTTCTTCACATAATGATCGTAGGTAACATTCACAAAAAAAGCGCTATGAAATGACAATATTGTTTTCTTATGATTAGCATTTCTCACGTGATATGGATGCAGATGCACGTCCAGTGTAAACGAGTACCCCTTGAATGGGTCACATTCTAAACCAAAGCATTAATGCTTTGTGTTATGCGTTATGCATAATGCAGCCGATATGGTGCATGGGAGTACGTTAATTAGATGAATCTAGCTAATTGGCTCAGTCTGACCCTTACAGGTTAATTCCAGTTAGCTCCCACTTTATTATAATAAAATATAGTATTAAAAATGATAATTTATTCAATCGTCCCACAAATGAATAAGTATTATATTATTAAAATTTCAACAATGAATAAGGCCTAGGGTAAACGTCGACCTTTCCATGCACCGAACTTATATACAAAAGAATGCCGCATCATTATCACCTGATGTCCATTGTTTTTAATGGAGAGACTTGAGTCGTATTCTACTATATTTTCCCCTTTTTTTACAACAAAAAAACCATTTGCTTTCTTCTCTACGAGTGTGTCCTCGCCTAGCTCCCAGGCCCCCGTGTGGCGCCCCACAGGAATCCCATATGGTTTACAATAATCAAAATTTTATAATATATTTAGGCACTGCCTAAAAGCGGAGCTCCCGATACGGAAGTCAAAGGGAGAACAATTTGAATGAAACTGAAAGTTAAAAATAAGATAGGGGGGAAAATCTTCAATTTTTTTTTATTCGAGCTGAAGATCATTTCTCCCATAATAAAAACCATGCAGTGAAATCGAATCGAAATGCACAACATTGCTTTTTTTCCGCGAGTATATACTCTCCCACTTAGGAATTTTGTACACAACTCACCACCACCCCCAGGGGCTAGTTTTGCTCTTGTAAGATTTTTGACAAATTTTTCCAAAAAACCCGACATTTTTAGGCTTTGAATCTCTTTTATTTGAAAAAAAAAACGAAAGATAACTACAAATAATCCAATACAATATCAAGTTTAGTAAAATTTACCTCGGATGTCTTTCATTGACGTTGAAATCAAGACCAAAAAACAGACTTGAAAACTGGTTAAGGTTGAGCAAAGTATATATAAGCTTACTTTAATAATTACGTCTTTTACAGAACGAGACGTTTTACATTCAGTTAAACTTGACAAGAACAACTGAGACAAAATAGAAAATAAAGGCATGCAAAAAGGCAATGCAAAATGACGAATTTCTTGGTCAGTAAATTGGCGTTTGTAAATGTTTTTGAATATTTTTTACGGCTTTTTAAAGTGAAAGTCTAGGTCTTTCTACAACAACATCTCTCAACAACACAAATTTAAGCTCATTTTTATAATCAGACTTGCTCGAATAGCTTAATAAACAGTCGAATATTTGGTGTCAATTTATATTTCATTCAATACTTAAATAAATTATCTGTAGAAATAAAATTATTAAATGAAAGTCTTCGTTGTTTTGAAGATGGGACCCCGCGATAGGAGGCCAATCTTTCTTGAACGAAAAACATACGATAGTTCGTGGTTAAAAACAACGTTTTACAACGTTAACCGAATTGCTAAAGATTTACAAAGCTAAATAAAGGACGAGTATTTGTTGTAATATGCTCTTCATGTTATATTCACTCCAACATTAAAATAGATTAAGCTTATCTACAGAAATAAAAAAAGCTTTGAGGGAAAGTCTTTGATTTGTCGATTCGTCGAGAAAAAATTTAATGCTTGTCAAAAAATAATAAACGATTGTTTGCTAAACAACACACCTGAATTTTTTGGAGAACACTTCTTAATCCATCTTTGGATACATGAAAGTTTTTTAATTGTCTTTGGTCTATAACTTGTCCTTAAGAGCGATTTTTTTCTGTGCATTTGAGAGTCGCCTTAGCTAGTAGTTTTGCTTCAAATTCCTTTGTCTTTCACGCTCATTTTCTCTTTGTTCATTCGTGAAGTTTTGACTCAAATTCCTTTGTATTTCACGTTCATGTTCTCCTTGTTTATAATCGAAGTCCCGCCTGGATTTGGGTCTCTATCTCTCTCTCTGCTTGCCGCTTTTCTTTGGTGAGTCCTTCCTCTTTGCCTTACATTTTCACGCCACCAGAGTTTTTCATTTTTCGAAAAAACTCTTTTACTTCTGGCCTTTCTTTCTTGGCTTCATTCTCCTCTGAGCTTTCTTTCGACATATCGATTTCGGAAAGGGGTTCCATCGTAAATAGATTAAATATAAATATAAGGTTGAATAAAAAATTTAGCTGTTATCTTTCGGTATTTCTATACGTAATAAAAGGTGTAAAACGTTTTTTTTTACAAATGTTTAATAGCCGGATTTACCTTTATGTGTACCCGGATGTTGCAACGCGTCGACATTCCCGCCAAAAAAAAATTTAACCAGCCAATCGGAATGCTTGTGTACACGCCCGGACGGACGCCGGACGGACGTACGGACGGAAGTGACGTCAGCCAAGCCATGAAAAATCAACTCGATAGTTTACCATTTTTTCTTAGGTATGGTGCTCCGCTCGCGCGGGCCTTCGGCCCGCGCGGGAGCTCCGCTAATAACAACAAAATATAGTTCCTTTTTAAGCTCCAACAGCCTTGGAGACTTAAAGAATGATCTACTGAGAGTTGCTGCCTGGTGTAGCGATAATTCCCTCCTGATAAATCCAGACAAAACGCAGTTTTGTGTTTTTGGCTCTCAACAAATGTTATCTCGATGCACCATTCCACCAATAACGTTCCTTGGTAAATCAGTGGATCAGTGGTTAACTCTGTTAAAGACCCTGGAGCATACTTGACAACCATCTCTCATTTAGTGACCACATTGACTCCTTGGTATCGTCGCTTATGGTTAAATTGTTTATGATCAGCAGGATCCGCAATCGTCTAGTCTGTCCATCGTCATAAATTCTCTTGTTTTCAGCAAGCTGTACTACTGTTCCAGTGTATGGTCAAGCACTAGTAAGAGTAACATCTCTAAACTCAAACTTGTACAGAACTTCGCGGCGCGTATTCTGTCTGGGAAAAGAAAATACAAGGACATAACCTCAACATTGAAGCAACTTAAGTTATTACCTGTTGTGGACACATTGTACTTACGAGACACATTGCTAATGTTTAAATGCATGAACTCCTTGGCTCCTGATTACCTCTAGTCTACGTTTGTCAAGCGTTCTGATGTTCACTCAATACACAAGGGACACTCGAAAGAAAGGTGACCTACAAATCCCTAAGTGTAGAACAGCCACTGGCCAACAGAGTTTCTCAGAGGTACTAAAATTTGGAACAGCCTATCAACCTCAAATGAAAAGCTCAAAGTCCGCAAATGCATTTAAATCCTCCCTCAAAGAGCACTGATCTTTTAGTTCTTTTTATCAAAGACCTGAACTAAGTCTTAATCTATAGCATGACAATAGTAATATAGTAATGCATTCCAAATATCCTTTTTTTAATATTTTATCATTATGAGCTTTATTGATAGTTGTACTGATTACTATGATAATTAAGACTTTATTAATAGGATAATAATAGTTTTTTAAAATCTTATCAGTTTCTTTGATTGTATATGTAGTTCTTTAGAATTGGTCTTATTATAAATTATCCTGAAAATGAGCCTGGGAGTCCAATAAAGTGTATGGATGTATGTATCTATGTACATTAAAACATGCTCTCTTTATTTTTACTTCATTGAACTTCAGGTAACTTAAAATGTCTTTCAAGCTAATAAATAAATATCTCAGCTGATTTTTTTTTACCAACATCTGGAGTGTCTTTAATATTAGTTTTCAGGTTTATTATTTTAAACAACTCCTTGCTCAAGACACAGAGGGTCGTTCAAAACACACGACTTAAGATTCCAATAGAGTGTTCCAATGCTGATTGGCTAGTCATGATGTATGCAAGAAGTATATGGAGTCGTAAAAAACAGTAACAGGGAAGCTGTGTTAAATTTTTGCAATTAAATAAGCTGAATTTGCCTGGAAAGAGTGGAAACCCGCGATGGTTGTTTAATGTTAAAAAAAAAAAACATGAAAAAAAAAAACACATGTCATTCCCTAGAGTGTCATTTATTTATAAGTTAATGGTTAGGCATCACAGAGACAAATACAAATGCAACTCAAATTGAAGAATTGTATTCTTAAGCCGAAAGACACGTGGTCTGAAATGGAGAACTATAACACCTAGAGTATGATAATACTTTCCATGGCTTCACTTGCTTTCTTGACTTGACTTTTGGTATTTGTGAATATTTAACATTAAAACTAGTCTATCACTCAGTAAAGGTGTATGCATTTTAGGAACTAAAAACGATCTATTAACAATCATATAGTTTTATTCCACTAATTCCAGTCGAAACAGTCGACATTATTTTTCGTCATTTTTCACGTTACTACAGTAACTTCGATCAAACGCTCCTATCAATACTTGTTGTCTGAACACGTTATTGAAGTTGCCGGCAGTTCTGTATCGTCCAACCACATATACACAAGGCATTTGTCCCATTCGACCGGTAGCTTTACCAATTCCCAGCTCAGTGCTATCTTGCCACACTACTTGAGTGAAATGTCCAGTTTCCATGCTGAAGCCAGGATTGTTAAAGTTGTATTGACAGACTTCATTATACCTGCAACGAGAGTCGCTCGTGAGTTAACCGTGCCCTGACTTAGATTATCTCAGAGATTGTTTCAGGTTTCCATCAGTGAGTTAACGTAGATTCGCCCAAAGGTTGTTTCGGGACTTTATAAAATTGATGTTTGAATTAGTCTTTAAGAGATTCAAGGTTGACCCAGTTTGTCCCCCTACCAGAGCTCCAAATGGTCAGTGCAAGGGACTAATACGTAAGTTAGTATCGTCAAGCCCATGCACTTACCAATTCGTAACAGCTTTTTTACCACTCATAGGGTTTCCAAACGAGCTACATCCCATAGCAAGATTTTCTCCAACATCTTGTCCTCGTTCAGAGCTTGATGAGTGCTGTAAAGCTCCAAGGGCAGCTATTTTCTGAGCATAGGCTTTTGCTTGCTGGTTGAGTTCATTGTTTAGCCTCATGGGTGGTGCGTTATGTACAGAACGAAACCTGTTGTGTGCTTCCAAAGCTTCTTGCTCAAATTCACTGTCACCTTTAAAACGAACAAGATACGAGATTAAAAATGAAGCCAAGTGTAGCGGCGCTTTTTTGATCTGTGCACGTGCATGTTCGCGTGCTCGTGGTTTTCCACATACACTACTGACTCAAACATTGAGGCAAAGAAGCTTCACCAATGGTGGGCGTGTAAAAGAAGAAGATAATAGAAGTTTGCGTTAAAAAATAACACTTAGAACACTCGTTGTTCTAAACATACACTACTGACTCGAACATTGAGGCAAGAAGCTTCACCGGTGGCGGGCGTGTAAAAAATTGCACCACTTTCAAAGTTACTTATTTAATACTGTAGACAGAAAGGATTTAGCTTGCCGTATAGTACATATGTACATATAGTACTTATCAAATACATTAAAATGAACATCATGTATATCTGTGAAAAACGTTATTTTAATTAGTAAGTTTCGTAAACTGTATTAGCTATTCCGTAGTTGAGGGACAAATCTGGGTCGAATGCTAACTTGGTTTTTCCCTTAACCACAATGCATTGTGGGACTGTTGTAGGGGATATATTTACAATATGGAACCCATCTCGTCCCATAAAACAGTAGCACAATGCACTGAAGTGCCACCTCGATCCAGTTTGTTCCTTAACCTCAGAACGGAGCTGATAGAGCTCGCTGTGCTGTAACAACGACACGCGAGAAAACAAGTTGAATCAAGTAATTTGGCTTTTTTACGAAGCAATGAGCGGTATCCATTTCTTCTCGTTTTTGATCAGGCCAAAGTGATCCTGCGTTAATGTACACTTGCCAGTTTGATACGCGCAACAAAAGAGAGTTTCTCGCGAAGTCGCGGTATGCTTGGCACGAGGCTGATTATGGGTCTGGAAGAGAAACGCGACTCCCAAGGTGTGCGAAGGAATTGCCCCAGCACAATATTTTTTATACAAAACTTTATATTATTATTATTTTTTTACAATTTTTAGTTAACGTTTTCACGGATGGAGTGCAACCATATGTCCGCAACCAAATAGCTAAAATCCTTTCTCTTTTTCAATTTTTTTTATTGCTGCCATTCTAGCTAGTAGTACTTCATGAATACGTGGTTTGCACTTTAATAGCAAAACTTTAACATTGAAATTGGGGAAAAAAGGATATATTTACCTTGATTGGCACTGCTGCTTCCAACTCCATTGCTTCCACCTCCATTCGGCTGCCCTCCTGCTCCCCCTTGATTGGGCCTTAGGCTGTTAACTTGATTTCCTCCTTGAGTGGGTCTTTTCCATCCTCCCTGAGGTGGTCTAACTCCTTGACTAGGGCGCACCCGCCAACCGGAAGGAGGCCGCCTTCTTCGGCTTGGTCTTCTACCACCAACTCTTCTGTTCATCGGCCAGCGACTGCGTGTTCGTTGGTTCCAAGACCATGTCTTCAGTATGTTGTTTAAAATCGGCTGTTCTTTCTTGATCGTGGCAAAGGTATGGGTATCGTTGTGTGGAAGTGACGTTGGAATTGATTCTACGCTTTCAGGAGTATCGAGAAAAACAGTGATGTTTTGAGACACCCCCTTACGACTCATATTATTCCTAGGCCTGTACCGATCAATACCTTCATTCAAAAAAGCTCTTGATAAATTTTTAGTGCTCTGATGGATATTACTTGTGTTGAGGGGTGTGTGATTGAGGTCTTTGGTCTGTTTTATGACGTAGATAGTCATGTTGATTTCGTTTGTTGAATTAGACTCGGCATTCATAAGGTTTTCAATCAAAGGGTTTTTCTGCAGCGCTGGAAGAAGGCCAAGCTCTTGGTCCTTTTTAATTTTAATTTTCAAGTTATTATCTTGACCAGTGTTGTTTCCAGCAATTTTTGTTATTCCCTGGTTATGCGCACCACTCAAAGGCCGGATAGCTAAACTACGGTTGTTTTTTGAATGCAGTACATCAGCGTGTTGGTTTGCTTGATTGACGTTATTTAGTGGTGGACCACTCAAAATGACTGAATCAAAGTGCGGTTGTTGATAGTCTTCATTGTTGAGGTGGCCAGTATGCTGCTCGCTCAAGCAGCCGACGAGCACTGGAAAAGTACCATACGAACGAAGTCATAGTGAAAATTAAAAGCCAGCTACACAACCTACCTACCTATCATTCTGTTGTTTAGATCCGTAATCACAGGAAACGGGATCTCTGTTAGACACAGAACTATTGCCCAATCGCGCATTCCAATCAGAACACACGATTATCAAAATAATGTGCTATAAATTTTACAAACTCAATAATATATCCTACTTTGGAAAATATCTCAACAATTCCCCACCCTTCCCTTCCCCTCCTGCCAAGATAGGTTTAACGTGCTATCAAAGTGGTCCATGTATCCGAGATGATATAACTGACAAGATAATGTAACAATACTATATGTTTATATTACTTACTGAAAGCCAAAAAGAGAAAAATGGCCAGTTCCAATATGCCCTAAAATACATCATTAAAATAGCATCAGCTATAAGTTCAATCAAACCTTTGCCTGCGCAGATTTGAACATATCAATCATATCATAGTTACTTACATTCTGTTTATAACACATATCAATCCTTAACTCCGCAACTTATCGTTGTTTGAGGAGCAAATTTGTTCTTTTTCGGGCTTCTTAAGATGAAATAACGTTGTCAAATCCAGAATAGGGAAACAAATGAATAAGTAATTCCTGCCCTGGCAGTATAAAGGTCGCCAAGCCGTCATGCCCATGAACTCATTATATTACTAATACTTTTTTTTGACGATCGTGCTACTAAGCGGACGAACGTCATGTCATTATTTTTGGTTTATCCTTCGCAAATAACTTTGTTATTTAAAACGAATCAACAAAACATGATCAGAAGATTATTTAGGAACAACTGAAGGTAATATTTATAGGAAAATAACATAATTATGTTTAGTTTATTCAGTGGCAGGTAGCCACTTAATAAGATGCTTGATGTTAGACCCTCGATAACCTGAAGCAACCTTTTGGTTGATGTAAATGATCACGGCAGGGCCTACCTCACAGATCGAACCGCCTTAAAAAACCCTGTTATTTGCTTATGTAAGTCAGAGGCAAGGGTAACTCACAGATCTTATTGTAACTTAGCATTTGCTTTTGCGAAGAGAGGATAAAGGATAACCCGGAATCAAGAGAGAGACCTACATACTTTACTTACATGTGATGCCGGACGGTATCAAACCGAATATCCTAGAGGTTGTGGGAAGAGTGAACATCACTACCGCTATTGTCACTTTTGATTCCCTCTTCACGGGCAGTAATGATGAAAAGGTAAATTATACACCGTGAAAAGATGAAAAAACTTACTGACGTTTCGGACGCTAGTCCTTCGTCGGAGTAAAAGAGAGAGAAGTGGTAGAAAGGAGTGTATATATGATAGAATAAGCTAACTAACTAACCTTTCCTTTTGTCTTTTGATTGTTTGTTTTTGTTTCCTTGCCTACCTTGCTCTCATTGGTTTCTTTTGTCTTATTCTATCATATATACAATTCTTTCTACCACTTCTCTCTCTTTTACTCCGACGAAGGACTAGCGTCTTTTCATCTTTTCACGGTGTATAATTTACCTTTTCATCATTACTGTTTCATTAGAAACACCGACGCAGCTCACACTAGTTTTTAGCTAGTTATATCTCTTCACGGGCAGCTGAGATGACAATATGTTTAAGCTTTGAGGCAGTTGATATTTCAATTATCCTTTGCTTTCTAGCTTTCTACTTTCGCCAGTTTCTTCCTTTTTCGTTTGAGACACGATGACACGATTCGCTATTTCTTCGATTCACTATGTCTATGTCTATGTCTTCACGTAATGCCTATAAGAACTGTTATATAATAATAATAATAATAATAATAATAATAATATTAATAATAATAATAATAATTATTATTATTATCATCTTACTCCATTTATCATACTTCCATTGGTATTAAATTTCATATCATTGTTTCAAAAATGGAGTGGCTAGTGGCAAGTGATCTGAAATTTCAACTTCAAGACAAGAATGGATGTGATTTCAATTACTGGTATTTTGAGTAACGAGATTGCAACTAGTGTTTTCTTTCTCTATAGAACAGCAAAAGAACGAAAAAGAACAGATGGCGGGTTTTTAGCACGTGCGGTATCTTTAGGGTACGCGATTGGTGGCCCCATGACAAACCGTGTGTTGTACCAATTATATAGTGTTGGTGTGTGTTGCAATAACTCAAAACAAAAAAGAACAGAAAGGAGAAAAGCGCCAGAAAAAAGAGGAGGAAGCCTAAAAGACTTCTGCACCAATAAAACTTGGTCTAACTTGGGGATTTGACTGAAGTCGACACAGATTCATGATCACAGCTAAAGTTTTATTTATTTATCCAGGTGAAGAATTTATCATAATCGTGCTTCAAGAGGTTTTCATGATAAACTCTCTGCAGTACTAGTTAAACTGCTATCGCTATTGAGTAAACTTGGAATATGCTGATCAGTTAATATATATAGCTATTGACCCAGGTGGTAAACTTGCTAACTTTAGCGTTGACGGAGTAGTAACCTGGTCTACAACCACCTGCTCCAAAGCTAACAACACCTTGCAGATACCATTTGCCATTCAGGTTGTTCTTGCATACAATTGGTCCTCCACTGTCAGTGTTGCAGGTCGATATCGTACTTGTCAAGTCATGACCAGTACACAACATGGAACTAGTTATAGGAATGCTAACGTCCTTGTAGTTTTGCTTGCATTCATTGCTGCTGACGATTGGAAGTTTAGTTTGTTGAAGGATGTCAGCTTGGCTGTTCCAGTCACCAGGGATTGTCAGACCCCAACCTGTTAGCACGAGAAGAATGTATACCACTTCTTCAGTTGGTTTTCGTTTTACATGCCAAAAGAAAGAAAGAAAGAAAGAAAGAAAGAAAGAAAGAGAGAAACAAATACTTATGAATTGGCTTATTTTACCATAATTTGCAAATACCTGCAAAAATATCTTTTAGGGGATTCACGAATATAATAAGTAGAGAGAAACGGGAATCCTTATCACACTAGTAGTTGTTGGTTTATAAAGGCTACAATGACTATGGAAGACTCAGTGGTTACACCTGAGTGGTACTATACTGTCCTGTACATCCGATCGGAGGAATTTAGCCTTGGTTTTAGGGACGGAACAAAGAAATATCTGAGGAACTCTGAGAGACATACTTACCTGTGGCATAGCAAATCTTTCCAGCGGCTATTTCTAGGTTCTGTTGAGGAAGGCACGCTAACGAGACATGTTTATTGAGAAAAGCTGGTCTATCCAGTTGAATCAAAGCTATTAATAAATGAATAAATGAAGCATGTTATAACATGTTATTATCTATTTTTTGTCCTTTTAAAATGTGATCGTCCGGGTGAGTGTAGTCTTGAGAAAGACTGTTGTTGGTGGTGACTGACGTTTCCACAACTTCAGCGGACGTCATCCTTCAGAGTTCCAGTGAGAAAACGAGAATAATGAAGGAGTAAGTAATCGCCTAATGAAGGAGGAAGGCTTTGACAATTCGAGTAAAGTATCGGTTAATATTTAAAAATTAATAGCAATAAAATTGTAAACGCTGGCGAACCTACATTTCGGCGCATGCAAGCCATGGTGTCATTATTAGGTTAAGTTAAGAACGGAGAGTGTACAATATACATGCAGAATGCAAGACATCCTTTGAACGGCCACTCTCGTAAGGGACCGTCTCTTAAGCGATCACCTTCTCAAATTTTTGTTATAGTTTCGGTAGTTTCGGTATAGTTCGTTAAAAACTGTTATTAAGACTCTCGTATGCTACCTCTATGATACAAGCGACCGCGACCAACGTCGTAGAGGACGTATTTTTTATTAATTTTTCCTTTTTTTTTTTTGGTAAGCAACCGACTCCACCCGTCTAACAGTCTATAAGAACAAGCTAAATAATACTAACCGATGTCATTGTTGACTATTGTTGGTTTATCGTAATTGGGATGCATAACGATGCGTTTAACGGTAAACCTCTGCTCATTGCCTTCCAGTCTACTTCTGGTGTGTTCTCCTAACACGATCTCTAGCTCAGGATAACTCGATGGGTTATTGACGTGGTTGATGCAGTGAGCAGCGGTAACGAGCCACTGAGGGGAGACCAAAGTCCCTCCACAATGATGGCGATCTTGGTACTTGATCTGGACCATCCATGGCCATGAATGAGGTAAAGCTTGACTTCCACTGATGATCCTACCACCTGGGCGAATGCCGCATTGATCTAAACATTGCCAAATAACAATATTCAAAAATGCCGGGGCAGTTCTAGTTTTTATTTTTTCATTTTTGCTAGGAGCTCAGTTAACAATATTTCTAGAAGCTAATGCAACAGATTTCCACATTTCTTTGTTGTTTTCCAAATGTTCAGTTGAGAACGGCATGGTTGGTCATGCATATATGTATTGGATATTCCTAGATCTAACTCTATCCGAATATGATCTGTTATCTAACTCTAGAAGAATGTGTAGTATGTCTATTAGAATGTCACTCGAGTAAAGGGAAACATAGGAAGCATACTCTAACGGAGGATTTTTTTGATTGAAAGTATTTTGCTGTATATGAACCGTAGCGATTTTTGTGTCCATCACCTCGTAGAAATGGAAAATGAAAGGTGAACATGAAAGAGGTGGAACAATTACATTTTTATTCTGTGTCTTGTTCAATCAAAACACGTTTTGCAGTAGAAGTTTGTTTTTACGGCTTGAGTACGGCGCATCAATACAAATAAAGAGATCATAAACGGTTGAGAAATCAGAAGAAATTGATTTAACTGACATTAATATGAGACTTACTTGTTGCCGTTGCCAGATGATCTGAAATTTTACAAAAGAAAGGGACAAGAAAAGATTATATGACTAATAAATAATAAACTTATGTTCAAAGTGTACACACAAGTAGAAATGGTAAATATTATCGTTGTAAGATTTTAGATATCTTTCCCATGAGGGCAGGGACACCACAACAGCATAGCCAATTACAGTGGGCCCTGAAGATGGTTAAAGTGGAGACAGACGGGGCCTACGGTTTTAAGTCCTTGTCTGTTTGCAGATTTAATAGTGACAAAGGCAGCACCTTTTCCTCAGTTATTTTAAGACCTTGCGTGTTGGTCCGACCGAGGCTCGAATCACGACCTTCCGCACAACCGACCGACGCTCTTACCAACTGAGCTAACAGGGTGACGGTCTACTTACAGCAAGAAGAAAGGAAAACCAAAACAAAACCAAGCCTTGAAAACATGTTGGGAGCGAATTTACTGCTACGTCGGCTCAGCAAAAATCTCAGTAAACTGGGAGTCATTAGGCATTTAAAGCCTTAGTGTGAGGACAGCTAGGTAAAGAGAGATCTATCTTTTGCAATATAAAACATCGCTGATGTTGTGTTGTAAATGAAAGCCTTATTAAAGACAAATACAGCAGTCATATCAGTTATATTTGATGTGCGAGTATGTCACACGAGCAAACAATGACGACACAATTTGATTAACACTGAGTTCATTTGTGAAACAAAGTGAAGTTAAGGTGGCTCGATGGGGTTTTCTTGGCGCGCTAACTTTTAACTTAAAATCGCAAATAAGCAGACGCAAACAATTCATTGGGGAAAATATCTTTTGCTTGAATATATGTTCTACCTTTACACGTTTGCGCGAAAGTTCAAAGTCGCCTTTTTCTGTTGTTTCTCATTCGTCTGATCTGTGCTTGCCTGAATGGCGTAAGCAAAGGAGGGTCATCTGGGTATCCTTTATCAGCCAAAGACACAACTTCTACAGGCATATCTAACAAGCGGCCAGGACCTACGGGCTCCATAAGACGAAAACCCTGAGAATCATGCTTGCGCCCTAGAGATCCTGCTTGAAGGAATCCTTTGTGCCCTTCGTTATCGCATATATTAAAGTTGAGTGTTAAACAGATGAAAATTCGTATGGCCGCAGCAAGACTCTCGCTGTGGTTCTGTAGAAGGGATTTGAATTTCGTGTGGAGTAGCATCAATTCAGCCAACTGCATTAGGGAACTCTGGCCATTTATTACGCATTTGATTCCTGATTCTTGGCCATGATATTTGGGCATGAAAATGCCGCCATAAAATCCTGATAAATATGGGCAGATACGGTTTGAGGGCTTATATCGAATAGAAGAGCTAAGGTATGTTCATGGGTATATTTCCTATGAAAAGTAAGCGCTTAATTGGGTTAAGCTTAAATTGTCCTATTCTTCGCCTTAAATTACCACGTCTTGTCAACAGCAAGAATCCAAACGCAGTTTTTCTTGATATTTCTAGAAATGTTTCGGGAGTTTCGCCAGTGCTCAACCAAAGGTATCGTTGATTGCAGATGAGTGTGATGACGTCACGCCCAGCAAATACGTAACCATGAAAATTGTAAAAAGTCTGTCTAATGGCGGCAATTGAATCATCAAGGAGTAGAGTAAAGTAGAGTAAACAGTAGAAAATTGAATTAATGTATTGAAAACCATCATTAACAGTCGTAGTTCTGCAGATTGATCAGTGTTCAAAGGAGGCGGGACCAAACTTAAGGCGTGAATCATTTGACTAGAAGCCATAAGAAACATAGAAAACTGTCGCAAAAGTTGACCTTCCATCTTGAACGCAGCTTAATTAGAAGTCAACAAAACACAACCAAATACATTCTTTATGGCCACAAAATTGTGATCGTTCGATCGTGGTATTTACAGTTCTTTAGAAACGCAACATGTGGAATTTGCGTACTAATTTGGAGTACTACGAAAAGCTCGATCTCAAATGTAGCGTTCTCTTTCCCGACCATGGATAAGAATATTTGGAGACCATTCGACGAGCCGAAACAAAATGAACCAAGAACGACGAAAGACAAGAAAATGCGCGTGAAAGTGGGAGAAAACGAGAAGAGGCTTGTCCTGGATGCTTATACGCAGGTCATGGGGATGGAATGCCGTCTATAGCACCCTCAAGAAAAAGATATAATCGAGCAGCTACCTCTCAATTCTAGAGTTGTAGACTACTATCTTGAAACAGGAGAGTCGACGTGTATATTAGAAGGATGCAGCGAATAGTGCGGGAGGAGACGAAACAAGTTGCTGTTGCCCAGCCAAGACGCCAGGACTACCAAGGAGAGAGCTCTTCAAAGTTGGCGAAAAACTTGGTTGCGTCTCAAATGCTCTATGCAAAGAAGCGAAAGCCAGAGGAAAGAAAGGAAGAAAAGTTTGCGCACTTCGAAAATTCACCCTCTACTGACGACGAGGAAGCTTTAGCTGTCGAGGAGCCGCCGAAGCGAAAGAAAACTAAAACTGTGAGAAAGGCGACTATGGCAGCACAAACTGCTCACACCGAAATGTGCAAGAAAGCCACGGAGAGCATGCCCGTTATGTTTAGGGTTCTTGAGAAGCTTGACAGAAAAATAAATGAAATGTAAAAAACAACAACATTTGCATGAAATAAAACAAGTATTTTGAAATAAAGCATTGGTTGTTTTATTTTTGAAACAACTGAACAAAGGAAGCATGTTATTAATAAGGTTAAAAATTAACACCTAGGGTGTTCTTCTCACGCACCTTGACTAAATGAACATTTTGAGATGATAACCTCACTGGCGCTTGCTTTCCGTATCGTTAATTCTGCATCATTTACATGCACTAGGGATCTACTTGAAGATTGACATACGCTAGGTGGTCGTGCGGAACAACTCCAATTAATCCGTGAAACACTAATTACTAAATAATTCAAAATAGTGCTAATTAAACGAGAGAAGACAATAGAATTTGAATGAAATTGTACTATTTAGTATTGCTAAAGTTTCACGGATAGATTGTTTGCACTCTACTAAAAGCACTCTATTTATCATTAATTATACAATTTTTGTTTATTATCAAGCTTAACGATCCCTGCGTAGGAGCTCGTACTTTAAAATGACACACTCGCACTTCGTTTTCGTATTACATTATTAATAGACTGAATACAGAATTACGAAACGTCTAATTATAGTAAAATGACTGTGCATTATCTCTTGCACGACCTTTTAAGGTCACAGATGACTTCCACTTTGACGACACGTGAGCACTTCTTTGTTCTGAGGCCTGATTTACATAAGCCCAAAGGCTGTGGACATGCAAGAGTCGCTAGACTCATGTTTAAAAAATAGTACGTCTAAAGCAAGAAACTAAGAGCATGGCAGTAGTTGGAATTATTCACTTTGCGCTTTTGTTATCTGCTTTATTTGTGGTTAGTTGTAGAGCCCTCACTCCACATATGTTCAGGGCTTCTAAACTTTATCTAGATGAGCTGAATCATCTACGTCTGGCCGCTACAAAAAACGATACACTTTCTTCTCAATGTAACCGATCGCTTATTGAATTGGAAAAGATCACAAACAGTGCCTTGCAGTTGCGATGTAAGTTGCTTTTATTGCTTGAAAATTGCTTTTTAACTGAATCTTATTTTAAACCGATGAGGTGAATACGTGTTTTTTTGTGACTAGACAACGGTATATTTATTTTTTGAGCTCATTGGTTGATTATGTTTGAATTATTATATATTATAAATCGCAAAAATTAACCTTTAACTCACATTAAAATCGAATCCAATATTAGTTTGTAAAAGTAAAAGTTCAGATACCACCCAATACATTGTTCTTTTTACAATGTCATAATATGTTTCGTAACTTCAGCTTGACATACAGTCAATAGCGAGAGGTAATCAAATCTGTGGTAACAAAACTATTTAAGGTGCCTCGTAACTACTTCCGTTGCTAATATGCTGAAGTTGCTATTATTTTAAAAAGTATTAGTAGTCGTCGAGGTTGTTAACTTTGATAAGTACATATAACAAAAATTGTATTTAATGATTACTTTTTCATTGATTTTTTTTAAATTTCTTAACCTATTTTTTTGAAATATTTTTCTATAAACATATATTAATGATAATAAGATGCTAAATAATCTGTGTGCTTTTTACTGGTAGATAAACTAGCTCTTATTCATAGACACATTCTCTAGAGGGGGGAGGAGGAGGGAGGAGGGGGTAAGGGGGGAGAGTGAAAGGAGTTAGAAAGTTCTCATAAGTTCCCTTTAGGTATCAGGGTACCCCAAAATTGCTCAAAAGTATCGATTTTTTTAACATTTTGCGATAAAATATATACTAATCTTCGATTTCCCTCCCAAAAATTTCAATAGTAATTTTTGATAGCGAGTAATAAAAAAAAACCTGGTTCGTTTCAACAAAGGCACTCAGTGAGAAACATTTTTGCTTTTTTCTCTGAGGTGATTTTGCATTCAGCTACCCGTACACTTTGAGTCCGATGTCCAAGGGAATTTGACCAATTTAACTGAAATTTTGAGGAAGTCATCTTAGATAGTTGTTCTTTAAAAGGGTGTCTCTGATTTTCGATTTTTTGTTTATTCCCCAAGTTTTTGTGGATCTTGGCTTGCACACCCATGATATAGCAGCAACATAACTTTAGGAGCGTATAAAAAAGCAACAGGGCAACTAATCAAAAATCGGAGATACTCTTTTGACAAGTGATGTCTTGTGATCTCGGAAAGGTAAAATGCATTGGTTTTTGATCATTACCGGCTGTCATCTAACTTTGCATAAATGCCATGGTGAAAATTTGAAGAATTCCCTCTAACTTAAAAGGATAAAAATATTTTACAAAAAGGAAAAGAGGAATAATTCTACATTTATTCAGCTTTCAGAAAATGTATACTTTGTTAAGGTTTCGATTAAAAGGTTTTGTGCTATTAAGAGTTGAATGCACAATGGTCACTATAGGGGTACCCTGATACCTTAAAGCAACAGGCATTCATAATTAGCGCTACTTACATATTGCATGCACAAATATTATTTATTTATTAATACTAATAAATACATATCCTTAATTGTTTTTTTAGATCTTGATGCTTTCGGCAAACCAGGTGCTGGCATAATGGTTGGGCATTTAGCATGGTTAGGTTCGTATGGTGAGTGTATGAATATCTCTGGTGCAGCGTACTGTCTGGCTGGTATTGGACCTGTTACTAACAAGGTGAGAGCTAGGATATTAATGGCAATTATTTTCTAGAGGACTCCAATATTAGCTGAGATGTTTCTTTTATTATACTTTTTTAGTCTCTTCCCCCAAATCAAAATAATCCATTTGGAAGTGGTTTTAAGGTAGGACTGTGTGTTCCAAAAGAATGTACTGAGGCTGATATAGCTGTTGGTCTAAAGGACATTATTAAAGGTAATCAATTAAACTCTCTACACTGCAATTATACATGCATGCATATATAATAATGGACTTTTCAGGCCATGTGTGAATGCCTCATCACTGTGACTTATAATCTTAGTAATAGAGCCCTGCACCTCCATCTTTAGTTAAAACCAACATTTTAGTTTAGAATGTGTATTTGTGCAACATTACAATCCATTCAGACTTTGTAGTGTGTTTAAGCGGGCCAAATTATAAACCTGAGTTTGCAGATATTAATATTCGTATCCCTGTATAAAAAGTGAGTTACAGTTATCATTTATTTAAGACATAATATTAATCAAAGATTCAATCAATATTACTGGCCACAATGGGGAACAGCAGGACAAGCCGAAAGGGGGGGGGGGGGGGGGAGGTAGGGGGGACTCTGTTAGGTTCCAGATCTTCAATTTGGTATAAAAGGACTACTAGAGAATAAACAAATAACCAGTAGGGTGTTTTTGAGGCATAAAGTTATCTATATGTTGACAGCCAGAATGGCAGTTGTAATTTAGGATGTTCATATTTTGTTTGTTATCTGACTTCTGTCACTTAGATCATAGATATAATTGGTATCTTTTAGGGATAATCGCCACGCTCAACCACATAGGACTCAGGTATCATTTTTCAAAATTTCCCACAAGCATCCCCACATCCCTCTGAGGAGTCCCCCCTGCCCCCCAGAGTTTTAACTAATCGTTATTGACATTTATGCTGGACATAAGGTATGTTTGGGATTTATTTCAGCTTTTGGCCTGAAGTCTATCATTCATTTAATTCCTGATGCACTTGGCGAAGGAATGGTGCCAGATACCAAAACAGTTCACTGTGCAAAACAATCTGAATTCACTGATGGAGTCATTCTTACCATGTAAGTGTGTAAAATACTCTTTACAGTCTATCAAAATTAGAGTTATATTTTTAGAGTGATCTTATTTATAACTTGGCCTTATGCCAAACAAAGTTATATAATAAGTGACTAATAATTGTTGTACAACAAAATAGTTAAAAAAGAAAAAGAAAAAGAAAAGAAAAGAAAAGAAAAGAAAAGAAAAAGAAAAAGAAAAAGAAAAAGAAAAAGAAAAAGAAAAAGAAAACAATTGACATGCATATTTTAACAAGTGTTTACCATTGTGTATTTAATTCTTGCTATTTTTTCATGGGGCAATTTAGTAAGATCACTCTAGTGGTTTTCCAATATGTATAGATTACTAATATTCGAGATTACTGTGGTAGCTAGTATAGATAACATTGTTATTAGATTGAATCCAGTCTAATAGAAGCAATAAAATGTTTCGATTAACAGTAGAATAGACTGATACGAGGTAAATCAATGTATATTACTTAAGATTGGGAGATAATGTTTCATAGAAATTAATAAAGTGCTACTGACTGACGAAAATCTCTCAAACTTGGATTCAGCTGAACTTCCTAAGAATACTCTTCAATAATGCAATAATCCAAAGGTCCAATAATCACTGTATATGCATCCTTAATTTATTTTATTCCTATGAAGCTCAAAGGGTGGCTAATGTGCTTATTTCACATTTCTTGTGACTATAATTTATATTTTGGGGGTGTTTGGGTATATCTTTCTCTGCTTTACTACTCATATTTTGATCACATGATCATAAGATTGTATACAAAGAAATGTAGCAATGTTTGATGTTGAGTGTATGTCGTCACAGACTCAAAAAATAATCGTAACAATATCATACTTTCATCCTGAATATTTGGAAAACACTTCATACAGTGATTCTTGGACCTTTAAAGAGTATATTCTTAGGAAGTTTCAGCTGAATCCAAGTATGAGTGATTAATTCGTCAGAGTAGCACTTTAATTAAACTGATTTTCAAAATTATGCGACTTATATTTTTACTAGACAGCTCCATGTTCATCAGGATTTGGAGTTCGGTTGACTGAGGCAAAAACCCCAGATGTTTGATAGACTGAGAGCAGTCTTAGTTTTTTCTCCAGATTTGGGAAAGATGAGAATCTTGGTTGCTGTGCACTCTATCCACAGGATAACCCAACCAAAACACCCATCTTTACTCAGAGTCTGGAGGGCTGTGGAACCACTCACAGTCTAGATACAGTATCTGAAGCCATCTAGGTTGAGTAATTTTGAAATAGAGGTGGGGTGTTTTGGCTGGCCAAAAAAAAATTGGAAAAAGAAAGTTAAAAAAGTGTTTTAACTGAGACCCTCAGAAATGCAATGTCTTGTGTGTGGAGCATTAATTAAAACATATTTATTGCATTGACTAGTGATTTTTGAATAGCAAACAAGTAATTCAAAAAATGTGGCAAAATTATAGGGGAGGGGGGGGGGGAGTGAGGGGTTTTTCTTGACCCCCAGCCCTCCCCCTGTGATCCCTGCCAATAAAATATACTGTATGTTGCAATATAATATAAGAAATGTTCCAATAATGTATGTATGATTATTCAAAACAGAATCTACTAATTTTTTTGCAAATAATGATTTTTTATAGCTTCTTCTTGAGTCATTAAAATTATCATTATTTTTATTATTCTTCATATTCTTTTTATTCATATTATCAATCAATGTTTTTGCCCACAGTCAATAGTAGTGTCATACTTGCAATCTGTGTCTGTTGGTCTCTCATTGAGCTGATATTGTTTTTGTCCACAGTACATTCTGTAGTGTCATACTTGCATTCTGTCTCTGTGGGACTCTCATTGAGCTGATATCAGGAACTGGTCAACCCAAATCCTGCTCTGCTAGTCATGTGAACAAGAACGATGGCTTCATGCCAATCACCAGCAACGCTGCTGTTACTGAAGAGTCAGAATCATTTATTGTCAGGAAGAATGAAGGACAAAACTCTGGTACGCCCAACTATTCTGCTAACGAATCAAGTCCTCTAATACTGGTTAACCAAAATAAGAAAAGTGAGTGTGTTCTAGCTATCCTATACTGAAATAATTAATATCTTAGTAATAATGGTAATATACATCTAATAGTTCTAATACCTTGTTGGATATATTACCGTTATAACAATAATCATTCTTGACTTCAATGATAATTATTAATAATTATTCTTTCATATCCCTAAGTAATGTGTTAATTATCAGGACATAACATACTCATAATTGTACTAGTGAACAGAAGTGAAAGTTCTTTTTAATCTCAAATTATTCCAACAAAAGTACTGAGTAATGTTTAAGACTGAAAGACTGTGGTCAGGGTACGTGGGGGAGGGGAGAGGGGAATAGACAGTGTATTGCAAGTTTGTTTGTAGTGGAATGAAGACTGAGATATAATGTGGGTAATATGTCTCTTCTAAGACCCTCTTTCCCTGTGTATTACCTTGATACATTACTCATTTTCCTGTGGTTACATTAGCAGTTGCCTAAAATATTTAGCAAAGCTGCTGGGCAACTTCATTTGCACAATCATCCTTAATACAGGTTTTAAGTACATGATATTGTATATGTGTTTTCAAACAATACCCTCACCTGGCTGGAGCTGATACAAAAGTCAATTGGAAGAAAACAGCTAGATATTATTATTTTTATTATTTATTAACAATTTGGATTGTTTCAGGTTTCATCATTGAGTTTTTCCTGTGTTTTTCATTGATTCAAAACACTAATCGCATACTGGACCCTAAAGTACCTTCAAGTGCAATCACATCCATCAATGGGATGAGGGTTCTCAGTATGTTCTGGGTCGTACTAGGCCACACCTTTCTCTGGCAACTCCTTGGTGGAGCAGTTGGTAAGGATGCATATTGATGATCACACTCCAGAAAAAAATAAATAAGTAAATAAGGGGAAGAGAAGGAATGGGAAGCATGGGTGATATATGCTACTAATGTGCTGATTCTCACCATGCAATGCTACTGGCATGGGTTTGAGTCCTGCTGGGCTGCATGTCGATTGTGATTAGAGTTGTTTTTTTTTTTGTCCCCCCTCTCCCTTGTGTTTCAGGGGTTTTTTCCCTCCAGGTTCTCTGGTTTTTCCTCCCTCCCAGGAAATCAATTCTAAACTTGAATTTGACCTATAAAAACAATGATGGTAAATAGTTTTCAAGAAATTTGAATGTTACTTGAAGAATAACAACACCATTTTTATTAGGTATATTTTCTAGTGACATATTTTTACATGTTTATGTACAGAGAACATTGGACTGGAAATATCAGTTATTCAGCGATTCAGTTTCCAGGGAATTCTTAATGGTACTTACTCTGTCGATTCCTTTTTCTTTCTAAGGTAATGTCAGAGAGTAACTTATTGGTAACTATTGTTATCTAATGTCTAATGTTATCAGAATTAGAAAATGTTTCAAGACATGACAAGACATACAGCAAAACGACCCCATCAATCCATAATAAACCACACCACACAACATCACACTACCACACAACACACGATTCCTGACACCACACTACATTACTGCCCCAACTAACCATAATAAACCACACCACACAACATCACACTACCACACAACACACTACTCCTAACACCACACTACATTACTGCCCCAACACACCATAATAAACCACACCACACAACATCACACTTCCACACAACACACGATTCCTGACACCACACTACATTACTGCCCCAACTAACCATAATAAACCACACCACATCACACTGCAACACCACACCACACCACACCACACCACACCTCACCCATCACACAATAATAAACCACACCGCAACCCACTTGTACACAACACATTCGAACAACGCAAGAATGGACAACATGATATGTAACATGCAGCATTGTGGCTTTTTGACATGTCCTTTCATTCTAGTGGTCTGTTAGTTGCCTATCTGTCATTTCGTCACATGGAAAAAAGTAAAGGAAAGTTGAATTTATTTCAGTTTTATTTTCATCGATTTTGGAGGTAAGTAGATTTCACTGGATTTAAACTTCATTTTTTATCGTTTATTGTTTATTGTATAGTTTATATTTCATTGGTTAATAAAATATACTGATAGAGACAGCCTCTGACAGATGGACCTCACCATGGAACAAGTCCACTTTAAATTAAATATATTTATTTGAACATTTTATTTACAATGCAAAGCTGTCAAATTCCAATACACCAAATCGAAACATACGACCGATTTGAATAACTATTGTCCTACACTGACTAGCAGTCGCTAGTTCAAGTGGAAACATAAAAGCATTTTCACACGTACGAGAGGCTAGTCAGTTCAAAGTTTGAAAACAATGATACCTACACCCCAAGATACCTTCGTCGGCGATCCGGGCATTAGTTATTTTTACTGGCTTATGTTTTATGTGTATCGTCTTTATTGACTTTAGGTTGACACCAGCCTACATGTTTGTCATCCTGTTCTTTGACCAACTTCTTGGGTTTCTTGGAGAAGGGCCTCTGTGGTATCAGCTACAGGCTAACCAGCCCTGCGGTAAATACTGGTGGACCAACCTCTTGTATATCAACAACTTTTACCCCACGGAGATGGCGCAGACGGTAAGTATAACACAGGGAGCGTGATGAGGAATGTTTTTAAGAGGATTTCCAGGACTTTAGGTAGAGGAGGGGGGGAGGGGGAGGGGGTCTAAACCCCATTATGAAGCATTGGGTGTTTAACATTTAAACCAATCCATCCAGTTGTAAATTCGTTTGCTATTGGTAAATAATTAAGAGTGGGAAAATTTGACTTCCTTGCTACTCATTTGGTTTTTTCCATGCTGATCGAATTTCTGGTTTTTCCAGGCGAATGGGATTAAAGCGCCCAATGACACCGTAGATTTGTGACGTGCTATTCGTATTAATCCCAAATCTATGACACGCCTCACAACTAACCGTTTTTGAGGCAGTCTTGGCCTCCGCAGCCACCTCATCATCGTTTTTAGAGCACAACCGCGTGTTTTCAACTTTTTCATTAATTAGGACTACTGTTTTGTCTCTAGTGCATGAGTTGGTCATGGTACTTGGCTAATGACATGCAATTCTATGTCATCAGCCCTGTCATACTGGTTTTAGCCTATAGGTATGTTATCACGGTTAAGTCAGTATTGATTTGTGTGAATATTTTGTCTCTAGTGCATGGGATGGTCTTGGTACTTGGCTAATGATATGCAGTTTTATGTCATCAGTCCTATTGTATTAATGTTGGCTTACAGGTATGTCACATGGCTTTTAATCAGTAATAAACGAACGGACGGACGGTCTAACTGATTAATTGATGGACGGAGAGAAGGACTGTCAGACTGAATGATTAATCGAAGGACAGACAAACGGACGGACTTTCAGACTGAATGATTACTTGAAGGACGCACGGACGGACGGACTGTAAGACTGAATGATTACTTGAAGGACGCTCGGACGGTCGGACTGTCAGACTGAATGATTACTAGGAGGACGCACGGACTACGAGAACTTGCAAACCTACCTGATTAATGATATTTAACCAATCACATCATTATTAATATCTAATTACCTTCAAGCACATCATCTTAGAGACAAGGTCGACGTGTTTTAGGAAGCTCTTTTCTCATGGCTATATCTTGCTTCTCTCATCCTACAGCACACATACTTAAACACGCGTTCTACATGCTTGATAATACATCTTAACATCTTGATATTGGCAAGGGCAGATCCAGGAGGGAGGGGGGGGGGGGGGGGGGGGGGGGGGAGGTGCAAAACAAAGAAAGCAAAACTGAGGAATTATGGATGTTATACAATACAATACAATACAATTTTATTTGGCACCTTATACTAATAGTACATGAGTGTTTGATTCCAAATATATTATAGGTATATATATATGCTATGTATTAGGTAATTTTCTTAATTCATTTTCACGTATCAGCATACATTGATGAATGTATGCTGATATGGCTCTTTGTAGAGACGCTGATTTTGAATTGATTAAGAACATAAAACGACTGTCAGCGCTCATATTGTTGAAATTAATGCTGGTGTTTTTTTCTATGAACTCTCTTAAGTCGTTTCTATGAGAGTCATATAGTGGACACCAAACTAGAAAGTGTTTTTCGTTTTCTACTCCCGACTTACACACTGGGCAAATCCTTTCATCGTAAATGAGATAAGGCCTCTTATACCTCCCCGTTTCTACTTCAAGCTTATGGTTACTAATTCTTAATTTTGTAAGCGCCACTCTGTGCTTAATATTGGTGACTTGACTTAAATATTCTTCAAAGTTATAATCCGTTTTGAACTGACGAAAGACTCTGAGTTTATTTTTATGTCTGTCGTCTTTCCTTTCATCATTGTGGAGATTACTCCATAAAATTTGCCTCTCAATGTCATATATTCTTTGGGTTATTATTTTTCCATATTCATACCATCTTGGAGAAAGTTCATTTTGTTTCATCCAAATTATCCCCAATCCGAGTTGTTCTAAAGTAGTTTTAATTTTTATGCTCCAAAAGGCTTTTTTAGTTTCATTTTTAATATCTTGGTAGACTTCGGCTGAGAGTTTTTTTAGGTGTATTTCCGACTTTATAATTTTATGCCAGAATTTAAAGCTTCTACTGCATGCTTTGCATTTTAGCGGAAACCTTCCTAACTCAGCTCTGCATGCAAGGTTACTAGCATTCTTTGTCACCTTGAGGAGCATTTTGCAAAATTTCAAATGAACAAGTTCCATGGGCTCTTGGTCTTTGGTGCTTAATGTTTCGATACCCCATATCTCACTTGCGTATAGAAGTATTGGTGTAACAAGCGAGTCAAACAGTTTTATAGTTAATTTGATATTGGATGTGAAAAATTCACCCATTTGTTTTTTCATCTGAAATAGTGCCTTTAATGCAGCTTTTTTTAATTCTTGTTTTGCAAACGTAAAGTTTCCAAAGGTTGTAAAATTTAATCCTAAATATTTATATGATTTAACGTTTTCTAGTTTAGATTTGTTCAAATAGAATTGGAAGTTATTCATTGTCTTCCCTGTATTATTAAAAACCATCACTTTTGTCTTTGTTATATTAACTGTTAAGCCTGATTGTTCACAAAATGCCTCTAGCTTGTCGAGATATTTCTGAAGCCCTTTAGCAGATTTAGAGAACAGAACCAGGTCATCTGCATATAAAAGAGTACTAATCGGTTTGCCATTCAACATTACATCATTGTTGTTACACGAATTTAATGAGTCAGGCAGATCGTGAAGATATAAATTAAATAACGTAGGGCTCAGCATACAGCCTTGTTTAACACCCATATAACAGGAAAATGTCGGAGAAATGTGTCCATTTACTTTGATTGCTGATTGATCAGTGGAGTACATCGATTGTATCACTCTTAGAAAATTTCCATTTATACCAACATTTTCAAGTTTTGCCATTAATTTTTTCCTTGGGATGCAGTCAAACGCTTTTTGAAAATCTACAAAGCAGGAAAAAAGGAAATTATTTTTCTTCCGTGGCTTACTTTTAACATATTTATCGATTACGGATTTCAGAATAAAAATACTATCTGTTGTTCCGTGCTTTTTTCTAAACCCACCCTGTTCCTGTTTAATTATATTATTCGTAGTTAGGTAATCATAGAGCCGTTTGTTAAGTATTGCCGTAAAAACTTTGCCAATTGCAGAAAGGAGTGTTATTCCACGGTAATTTTCAGCTTTCGTTGGATCGTCCTTTTTATGCAATGGAACAATATATCCTAGATTCCATGAAGAGGGAAACTTTCCGTTGTCTAGGATTTTATTGAAAATTACCGTTAGGTGTCCTTTTAGTGCTTCCTTTCCCGTTATCAATAGCTCATTTGGAATATTATCAGGGCCGGGAGCTTTATGTTTCTTTAGGTTACTTAGAACTTCATATACTTCTTGATCTGTAATGGAAAAATCTAATTCCCCTTGACTTTGCGACTGTTCTAAGGTCTCCGTAGTATTTACTGCAGATGTCTGGGAGCTATTAAGCGTCTTGAAGTGATTAAATAAGTCCTTTTCGTTTGCTCGACAGGAGTTTGCATTTTTTGCTTTGCCTACATTAAAAAGTTGTTTCAAAGACTTCCAGGTGGATTTCGAATCTTTGAGGTCAAGGTTCATTAATTTTGAATTGAAATATTTGTTTTTCTTACGTCTACACATGCTTCGAAAGGACCTTTTATGGGTATGTAGATTCCTACGAAGTTGTTCATTATTTGGATTCCTACAAATTTGTTTTCCAAGAGATCGAAGATTTTTCTTTTCGTTTTCACATTCTGAATCAAACCACTTTTGTGAATCTGTATTTTCTTTAAATGCTTTAGTTTGTTTAGTTAGGGAACAAAGACCTGCTTCTGTTCCTATGCTTGTTAGGGTTTCAGTAAATGCCTTAACCATTGAGTCTACATTATCTGCGTTTTCTATTAATTCGCGTAGCGTTGCTTGCATTTCTGTAGTGCTTAAAATGTTTTGTAATTTATCGATATTTCCAGTATGCCACTTTAAGCTAGAAATTGTCGAAAATTCCCTATTTTCTTCTCTTTCTTTGTTTCCACTGTTTTTGGGGTAAAGTTGGATTTCTATTCCATAAGATATATGACAATGATCGGATAGATCTGGCATTAGTGAATTAACCTTCAAAAATCGAGCTTTTTCAAGTAGATTTGTACTCCCGATTACATAGTCAACTAGACTATTTCCGTTGTATCGAAAACAAGTCTTTTTGCCCGTCAAGTCACCAACAACCCTTCCATTAAAGATTCGTAAATTGCAAGCCGTGCAAATATCTATTAGACATTTACCCCTTTTATCGACGTTCTCTTTGTCTTTAGAGTACCTTTTCATTTGATTGTCAATGAGATAATCATCAGGTAAATTAAGGTACTTACTGTCATCATCATTTATGTATTCCTGGATTTCCCCAGTTCGTGCATTAAAGTCGCCTTGTAGAATGACTTCACCTTTAGTTGAAAAATTAATTATATCTAGTTCTATATCCTGCAATATATCTTCATCATTCTCTTTTGCATAATTATTTGGGCTTAGGTAAATTGTGCCTACGTATATGTCATTTGTTAGATGAAAAAAGTCTTTACTTATTCTACACCAAATAACATTTTGGTTAGACGTCGGTATATAGGAAACGCCCTTGCTGATTCTATTGTTTATATATAGTGCTATTCCTCCAGCATGGCGATTTCCTGTTTTGTCACGACATTTTGTATAGTATTTATAGTCTTCTAATTTCAAGTCAGAATCAAGGCTGGCGTGTGTTTCTACAATGCCAAAAATATCATGACTATTAATTATATTGTTAACCTCTTTTAGCTTCAATTTGTTTCCAAGATTTTTGCTGTAATGCCCATGCAAATTCCAGAGTCCTAATCTTAAGGCCCCCGGCATTTGAAACAAATCTAAGCAAAAATTCTACGTTTTAAATTCTATAGAAAAAAAAGTATATATATATCAATAAGTAAATAATTTACTAAACCTGACCCTGCACCAACTGTGCTATGACCTGCAGAAAGTTCTTTATCAATTCATCATTCTTTTCAGAGGTTGGCTTCTGGATTAAATCTATAGGTTTCGTGATGTCCCATGGTGACGATACCTCAGGTTGTGAATCTTGAAGGTGAACTCTAGTGCTTTGTTGCTCTTGCCTGCGTCTGCGGCTATATGAAATGTTTCTTTTCTTGAGCCCCAAATTAAATTTTAAGTTGCTGACGAGCTTTCTAACTCCAATCTGGTTGTTAAGATGTATATGGTCATAGAAGACTTCTGCATTCAGTGTCCCATCTCGATTGCAAGCGACTCTAGTGTTGTCAATATATATCACATCATCTGAATAGCTGCATCGATTATATAGCTCTGTATTTATGTTAAAGATCTCAATGTTTTTCTGTTCATCCCGTGGGGTATATATGATACTTGAGAGCCCAATTTTACTTGAAGGCCATAAACTTTGTACTTGTGATATGGCTGTACTTAGATTTTCTACTACATTTTCATTGTACAGTTTCCCAATGTCATTTGTTCCTGTATGGATGATTATGAACTCGTAGTTGGTGTTATCTTCTATGTTGTTCAAATGTCTCAGAAGCTCTCTTGTACCGCCTGCGATGTACTGTTTATTAACATATCTATTTGGCGCAAACTTGTCTTGCCTTACTCCTCTAAGCATGGAATCACTTAGGATAAGGATCGGTCCTTTTTCATCTTGTTGTGGATGCGAATCTTGTTTACTTTGTTCTTCATCAGTATGCTTATGGCTTTCATTGTTTACTTCATTGCTATTGTTTTGTTCTGCACCGTTCGACTTTATTGATGTGTTTGAAGGTGGAACATCATTACTGTCATTCTCTTGAAGTGCGTCAAATCTGTTTTCAGTCTCTACTTGATAATAATTATTTGCGACTTATCTGTCGATTCATCATTATCGTCGTCGTCACTATCATCATCATCTTGTTCTCTAGTCGAGTTTAATTTCTCTGATAGTTCCAATAAGGATCTGTCGGCCTCTTCTAACTTCTTATTCAGTTTTTTGGCGTACTTGGTCATTCTTTTGTTGAAGTCGCTTAATTGGTTCTCAAGGGATTTGATTTTGTTGTCGTATTCGGTTTTAAAATCTTCTACGAGATTATTCAAAAATATCTTAATTTCTCCAATCCAAGACTTTGCTTTTTGCTCTAAATCTTTTAGCTCTAAGGAAAGTTCACTCACCTCTATGGTGTTTTTTGTTATTTCTTTTTCGAACTTCCCATTGATCTCCTTTTGAGCATTCATCTCTGCTTCGAGCTTTTCATAACGGTCATCATGGCCGTTGACAATTTCTTCCTTCTCCCCTGCAATTTCTGTCATCGTCAAATCGTCTACGGGGTTTTGCGATTCTTGAACATTATCATGCTCTTCTTGTATTATTTGCGAACTTCTATTTTCCTGGTTCTTCGCAGCCAGTTCTTGCAATTGCTTCTCTAAAGCTTCTTTAGCTTCATCTTCGTCATTGAACTTTTTCAAGCAGTGTTTGCCAGGCCGATCAAGCTTCAGGAAATCGTCATAGCTTTCTAATAGACCTGCTTCATATTTGTTAGTCCAAAGATAAAACTTCCTGCTGGCCATAGCTATAGATTAGCCCCACCCTAAGCTCAATTAGCCCCCCCCCCCCCCCCCCCTAGGATTTTGGCTGGATTCTCCCTTGATTGGTACTGGTTGATTTCAGGTATGGTAAGAAGGGATTGATTGTCAGTGTTGGCAGTCTTCTATTGGGTAATTTCATCTCCACGGCAGTCATTATTGGCTATTACGAGTTTGAGAGTGGCAGTATTCTTGCAAAGTAAGTGCATAAACAGTGATAATAGGCTGATCGATTAATGCCTTACACTAATATATTAAAGAACTGGAATTTTTAATTAAATTTTATTTCATTGAATTTTCGTTTAATTTATTTTCATGTTAATAATATGCATTTTTTATATCTATGGAAATAGTTTTTGATAGTTTTAAAATTGTTTTATTATTCATACTTGTATTATTTATTTATATTAATCAATGCCTTTTTGGCTTTTAATGTTGCTTTTTACAATATACATCATAATTTATAAATACTGCACGTATTTGATAAACCTTGTTAAGTCTCGTGCCTTTTGGGGCAAATATATAATATGTTTAAATATATAAATTGAAAAATACTACACGTAACACCACTTCTGCAGTCACTACACTGGCTGTCAGTAAAGAAACCTGTCTAGTTCAGGATATTGTTAATGACTAAATAAAAGTAAAACAAAAAAAAACAACAAAAAACAGAAATTTTCCAGTGTTACTACAGATGAAATACAGACTTTCATTGAGAAAAAGGATTCGGAAAATACAAGAAAAAGCGGCTAAAAAATCTTTTTGGAAGCGAAATAGACCGCGGTATGTGAGTTGTATTTGTAAGATAAGTTTTCATGCTTTTAAAAAGCTTTCTAAGTCAATAAGGTTATATTTCGTAAACTGAACATAAAGTGAGAACATTAATAAGAGAGGGGAACTTCTTAATAACGCGCGCGCCATGTAAATTCCTCGTTGGGCTATTTTTAGTAACCGGATGCAGTTTAAACTTCGACTTACCCTACCCCCTTGCGTCATTAACTTGCGCGCCAGTGCTCTTTTTGTTTATTGTTTTAATCCCTAAAGAAATTGTCTCGGATCACTTAATTCAGTTTTCCTACCGATTGCGTTTTTTGAAACAGATGTATGCATTCTTTTTCCTGCTTTTATTTGTAGTGCACAAAAACAAGCGCAGTTCCAAAACTACGTGTATATTAAGCCGTATTGCCGTATTGCACCCTACCTGGTCGGCATAGCTCTTGGGTATTTATTCCACATCATCAAAGACGAAGCACCAAGGCCTCCACGTTGGGTAAGGCTTAATTACCCTATCACTACTTTTGTTTAGTTTTTCTTTTTTCATTTTTTCAAGTCGATATTTACAAGAACGTTCAGTTTTGGAAGGCTAGTTTTCAATGGTGTCCTGTTATAACAACAGTAAATTTACAGCCTCCGGCCCACCTCAAGCGCGCGAAGCGATTAATTTATTAATGTAATTAATTCTTGTGTATACACAAGGTGGTAGTGATACATGGTGATGATGATGTTACATGGTGATACCTGATGATTATCATACATGATGATGATGATACTTGGTGATGATGATGATATCTGATAATTATCATACATAATGATAAGACGATAATATTGATAATGGTGATGGTGGTAACAATAGTTTTCCTAACAAGGTTAAAATTCAAAATTCGCCCCAGTCTTTTACTTTTTACTAAGGTGGCCAATACAAGCTCGTGGTTTTCGACTTTTTCTCCCGCTCCCAAAATTCATTGTTAAATCATAAATTAATGTTTAAATATTTTATACATTATTTTAAGTTAATTCTTAATAAATGTTTTCAGTGGTTTCTGATACTTGGATGGTGTGCTGCGATAGTCATGGCGTTGGCACCCGTCTATGGTTCATACAAGACTATCAGGAAACACAACCCTGAACCCTTCACCAAGACTGAGAACATCATGTACGGGACCTTTGCAAGGTTCTCATGGGGTCTGGCACTAGCCTGGGTGGTGTACGTCTGCCATATTGGTTATGGAGGTGAGAGAAAATATATGCAATATCATAAACTATTTAGCAAGGTTATTTCACGCGATCTTATTTATTGGCAAAATTACGGCCTATATACATCTTATTAACTTCGCTTGCTCGGTCCGTACGTAATCAAGTTATGTAACCTCGTTTTCCCCCACTTTTTTATGGCGCGATTGGGCCATGAGGCTGTGGAAAAAACTCGGTCCTTAACTTATGGACAGATATCGCACTCGGTTAATAAGAGCAATTCTTTATGTCTATTCTTCATATTCATGTGGCGTCATATAGCCACCATTTTGGTTGACTTTGACACAAAGTCTTGATGTGTTTTGTACATGACATGTAACAAAATAGGGTCTTTTATCTCTTTATTCTCACGGTAAGGAATGCACAAAACCAAGGTGTCAATAAACAGAAGTTGGCTTAAATGTCACAGTCATACGAAAACTGCTCTATGTCCTGCGCCAAATAGAGATTCCAATATATTATCTTATGTCTGCAGGCCTTGTTAACAAACTGTTGTCAGCTCGTTTCTGGATTCCATTGAGTCGTCTAACGTACAGTGTGTATCTTGTTCACCCCATCGTCTTGTCTGCCTACTTCGGGAGCACTCAGACTACCATGTATTACTCTGACGTTAACATAGTAAGTACGATTTACGTAGCTTTGTGATGTTGTTTTCAAATGCACCCAAATTGCATTCCATGAAACAAGCTATATACCCCGATATCTCAGTTAGTAAGTCGGTCTATTGTGCGGAAGGTCGATCGTGGTTCAAGCCTCGGCTGGGCCAACACTCAGGGTCTTAAAATAACCGTGAAGAAGGTGCTGCCTTAATAATTATATTTGCAAATGGTTGTGGTGTCCCTGCTTCCACGGAGGGGGTAACAAATCATAAAAGTTTCCTTTGAACTTTGGAAAGACGATATAAGCATTTTCTGTTGAGAACATTTCCCCAGAAATACAAAATTAATCGGTTGCATACTAGTTCATTATTTAGTTCAAGACCGAGTGCGAGAATGATATATGATGAACATATGAATAAGACCAGTTGTCCCAGTCTGTGCCTTATCTTCAAGCGATTATTATAAATACGAACAGTGCCTATATATTGTGTGCAAGCATGTGACTCGAAATCCCTTGAGATATGAATGACCATGAAACCGCCGTCTTGGTTGATCCAACAAGAGAAGCCAATGAGGAATCCTTTGTACCGTCAACCAAGATGGTGTTTATGATGTAACATGCACATGCTCTGTATTACTTCGTTTTTATTCTGTTTTTCTTCTAGTCCTGGCATTTCATCGCTGCTACTGCTGTTTCTTACGTCGTTGGTTTCATGGTGTCTGTCACGCTCGAAATTCCCATGATGCAGCTGGAGAAACTCATCTTCAAAACTGATCGCAAGCATTGATTTGTGATTGGTTTGTTTGCACCAAATTCTATAATCGTTGTCGGGCTGAAAATGTTTAAAGCAATTGAAGCTAAGACCGAGGGGTATTATGGGCAGTCGATATCCTATGCTCGGTTGTAGACAGACACGTCTGAAAGAGTGACCAAATGCTTTATTCGGTAATTCAATATAATTTGAATCTATGTTGAGTAGCTGCATAAATTTTAATATGCATGGTACTCTTCCTTAATAAGCTCCCTATTTCTTGGAAAGATTAACAAAAGAATGATATTCATAATATTAGACTCATCAACTGTTTAATCAAACACCCTTCGTTATTAGCTACGAAGCTTAGACGGCTTTATGAACCAGACAACGATGTTTGGATCTGGTGTACAAAGAAACCCATTACTTGGAGCACATCGAGGGCATCATACACCCACATAAGTGTATTCTAAGGGTTCCATTCCTCAAGTATCTTTTTTAATCAAGCTACTTAAGCAAATGTTATCCAACCCAACAGCCTTTAGACTGCTTTTATTATTCTTTTACCAAAAATAGTGATTTTTATTGATTCGCGTTTTAGTATGACTAGCATCATTTTTAAATAGTAATCGTACGACTTGATCGTAATTCTTAGATATTTTTAGTAGCTTACGTATAGTAGAAAATAAGTTAGATTTCCGTAATATAAATTATTCTAAATTAAACCACATTTTATAAATTTAGTACCTTAATAGACCTTATTCGTGGTGTGACAATGTTTTCCCAATTCAGCGTGACAAACCTCTGGGGGAATGAAGAGCTATTGTTTTGAAGCTCGTCGGGATATCATCGTTATTCCCTTCGTATCCTTTGGGATACTCACAAATTTTTCGAAGAGTAAAAACAAAAGAAAATGTATACCCTGGAAGTTCGTCACGCTGAATTGGGAAAACATTGTCACAACACGAATAAGGTCTATTATACTTAAATTGTGACATAAATGATTCTTAATTAAAAATGAATGACCACCGTATTAATTAACTGGAGTGTCTAGTTTTGTTCAGTTATATCAAAAGTATACTTTCTACTTACTACAGGACAGTACAAAGACCTCTTTAGATTGCAAGCAATGTGTTTCCCTTCTGTTTCCCAACGACATGTCGTTTACTTGCGTATTCGCGTTCATTTGCTTAAAGATATTTGCTAATCATTAATTAACGTCTGAGAAAATACGGCCTAATATGGATGAGGCTAAAACAAATAATCAGAGGATTTTAGTCGAGGTATAAAATGGGCAAATATCCTTATCTTCTCTGACGTCTTGCGTATGCGTATGGGTCCAAAACGAAAAATACGTTTATGAATATTTATCTCAAATTTTCTTAATGAAAGGATTTGTTGTCCAAAGTGGTAATGATTTCAGTACATTTCTATAATTTAGCGTTTTAACCATGATCATTTGCCATTCGATAATAGGTTGACTTACGAGCTCTCTTTAGCCCTGAAAGCAATCTAGGATAGATTCCCCTTCCAAAATTCATCTTCGAAAAGGCAAATAAATATGAAAGATATAATAAATGAGTTGCCATGCATTTTTTTTCAACAATGAAAGACCTAGAAGCTAAGAAACGTAGTACGACTATGTCAAGCTAAAACGTCCGTTTTGCAAGAAGTAAAAGTAAAGACGTTCGAGTGCGTCGTGTAGAGCATATAAGATAAGCATTCTTAACCTAATATTCATTTTTAAAGATTGTTAAAAAAGGTCAAAATGGATGCAAATAAACCTTAATCACGCAGCATAACATATCTGCGCATGCGCATGAATGAATATTTAGAGAGACATGCTGAGCTCAATTATTTCATAGACGTGCATTATTGTATGAGCCAAGAGCATTACATCCTTATTACTTGTTGGCAAAAAACCATATCCTATTATAGGATCGTATGATACAGGCCTCTAGAAAATTAAATTAATTGCTCCATCACCATGTTTTCTTATTTCATACCACGTGTTTTTCCTTATTACAAATAACGTTGTTTTGCACTTAAGTTTGTTTTCCAAAATCCTAAGTAAAAAATAAGATAAAAAGGAAATTACGCGTGGCCTGCTATGAGAACACATTACATCGTAAGCTGAAGAGTCTATACAGGCTTTGTACCATTACAGCCGTGACGAGAGACACAACATAATTTCTTACTCGATATGTAAATCAGAGTAGACCAGATCATTTCCTTCCGTCATGGCTGCCATCACGCGATGGTATAAAGCCCCCTAATTGCGCAGATTGTATCTGCAAATTACAAAGTAAAATTATAGAAAATAAAATTCACAAATAAATGCATGCTTGTTTAGTGTCTCCAGCATTCATTTATACACTACTTTGGTGATGCAAATTTCATTTCGTAGCAGTTTACTCAGTGCCAAAATACCAGAAATTTATTGAATTAATGAGGCAAAATGTGGCATCGTTCCACACGTCAGCACTTTGCCCAATGAGTGAGATGGCAGAATAGAAAATTGGTATTTAGCAAAGTAGTGTGGGTTAACATACTCTTTCTCGCAGAGATTGATACTCTTGGACTAGTGAGTTTGTGTAATCCTGTAAATCAGCTCCTGCCTCTAAAAGAAGTTCTGCACAGTCTACTTTGTAGAACAGTGTTGCTACATGTAATGGTGGCCAGCCATGCTCATCCGGTGCATTAACGTCTGCACCTTCATCAATTAATTCTCTCAGACGATCAACATTACCCAATGCAACTGCTCGATGAATGGGTGATCCTGATTGGCTGTAATCCGGCTCGAGGTAACTGTTCATTGCATTCCTCACCAAAATATCGAATTTTGATTCTGCTGTTTCGAACTCAATTTCATCTGATTCGTGGCGATCACTTTGCTCAACCGGCTGGTCAATTGGGATACCATGTTCGTCTAACAATCCAGTGAAACATATCTCGCCTCTTGGTCCTTCTTCAAACTCATCCTGAGTGACATCTTCCGAGACGTCGCTTGACCCTTTGAAGGTGAAGTCTCCACTTGGGCCTGGTTCATATCGATCCTTGAAGCTATCTTCCTGATCCACTTGTTCATCTTCATCTTCAGTTGTTTCAGGGACGTCAGACCACGTGACTCGCTTTTGCTCACGCTTTGATTTATTTGTTATAGGCAAGGATTTTTTTGTCGATGAACAAGATTTTTTTCCTCTTGGGCCTTTGGTTTTGCGCATCGACCCTGCTCTTTTCAGTGTCGACTGTTCTTCCATAATATCCTCCGAATCAAACCCCTCTCCTGCTAACTCACCGCACTCGGTTTCTGTCGGCTCAAGCTCGGTTTCTGACGATTCCATTGCCGATTCTTTGTCCGGATCTTCGGGAATTCTTTCCATGCAAGATACATTAACTATTGATCTCTGGCTGATGTTGCAGTCAAACGTAAATTCAATATTGTTTATATGTTCTAAAATTGTACCTTGAATATCCTCATCATCTGGACTTTTAAGTTCTTTATTCTGCGGGTTTGTGTATTGTTCGCCACTTGTCACAGATTCTTCACAACCATCAACATCATCATAAACATCGCCATCATACGATTCCACCACAGGCGACTGGCTCTGCTGAAATTCGACCTCGCTTACAAGGATTTCTGGGATTTCTATGTGTAGCTCTTCCTTTGCCTTTTGAATGGTGGCTTTTTCCTCCTTTACGTTTCCGTTAAGAAATTCATTTATTACAGTGCCATGTTGTGTTATATTGTCTAGCTTTTCGTCATTTTCTTTGTTCATTTGCAATCCTTCAGCTTTATAATTTTCATGCAATAGTTCCTGCTGAAGTGCAAGCGCTTCATCTTCAGCATCTTGGTTTTCCTCTTCAACATTATTAATTTCGTCTTCGTGTGCTTTTTCTTCCTCTTTCGTCAACATCAAATCTTGTTTATTTGCTTGCTGCAAATGGCCAACCTCGTCGTTATTTTCCTCTTTCTGATAGTGAGACTCCTCACTATCTAGTTGCTGGTGTTCTTCGTTGTCATTTAGTGCTGCTATTGTAACTGCGTGTTCTTCGTTGTGATTGCCGTGTGCTTCGTGCTGTTCGTCTTCTGGTTCATGTTTGTGAAGCGTGAGTTCAGCATTCTCTTCTTCGTAATCTGTACTTTGTTCTTCTTGTTTATCGTCTGCTTGCTCTAGCGTTATATCTTTGTCATTTTGGCATGACTTAATTTCGTGCAAAGTTTCGTTTGAAGCAGTGGCTTCTTTGATAGTGGAAAGAGAGCGTGTCCTCTTCACTTTGTTCCTCGGTCGCTGACTGCTTTGGATTTTTCTCAGTAGCTCTTGGAAAGCTTTATTAATATGCTTTTTGGCCATATCTTCAATGGATTCATATTCACTGCAACTGTATTGTTCGGCTGATTCTTCTGGTATTTCTTCCAGGGCAAGAGTAACTGGCAATGATTTTGCTCTTTTTCTGTCCCTTCCTTTCATCCTACTGGTTTTTTTCGGCGCGACAGCATTTTCGTCTTCACCGTCATTCTCTTTTATTTTGCCATCAGTATTTTCAATGTGAGGTTCCAGTTTGAAGCCAGCAGCTTGCTCAGACAACATAACTGGAAAAACTTCATCAAACTCGACTCCTGTGTTCAAAGACTTGGTACGTTTCAATTCTGCAGTTTCCTTTTCTTGCCTCTCATTTTCATCGACAACATCAAACTTGACAGGTAGTGAAAAAGATCTCTTTATTTTACACGATCTTCTAGTGGCCTCTACCTGGTTCTTAGTGTCTAACTTTCCTTCAGAAGAATCTCGTTGTTTAAGAATTGGCTTTTCCACCATCGAATCATCAACTTCTACTTCATAAGAATCTGATGTACAATTTTCATTTTCTTTGTGTTGACTTGATTGCATATTTGGTAACCCTTGGTCAACTGGTTCTACGAACACTGCAATTTCTCTCTCATCTAAACTTGTTCTAGCAGGAAATTGCTCTATGCAACTGTCTGATGTTGTCTCGTTTACTTTGTACAGAGATTCGGGCAGAGAATGCCACCTCCGCCATGGTTTTTTTGTTTTCTTATCAATAATCCTGTAATTGTTTCCAAAGTTCATTTGCGTCTGGAAAGCGTTCATCGAACTTGTACGGCTATCATGACCTCGGTTATAATCTCCAAGATATGAATCGAGTTGATATTCAGACAAATTTACCGGAAGTGACTTTCTTCGAATATCTGTATTCGATTCTTGGAAGTCAAATGGTTGCTCTTGGACATTATTATCTTGTTTTTGTCCATTATCTGTCGAGTTTGAAGGATAATAATTTTCGTATGGCATTATATCCTGGGATAATTTCGAGGCTTCATAGTCGTTGTGAAGTGTAGTTGTCGTGTTCAATCGTTGATCGCCCACAAAGCTTTCTTCGTTCGCTGAATAAACTACTGAAGAGTTTGTTTGATCGGAGTCAATATTATTGGGGAATTCCTTTTCGTCTTCCATTATATGTAATTTTTCTACAACACCATTCACAGCTGGTGAACAAAATCCTTGCTTCCTTACTCGTACTAACGCTTGGTCGTTTTCATGTACACTCGATTCACTTGAGTTGCTAGACTTTCTGCTTGAGTTATCCTTCTCATCTCGATCGATAACGTCAACAGACCGCGACTTCACCAAAAAGCCATTATTTTTTCGCTTTTTGCTTTGATTTCGTAGAAGGTCACCGCTCGATAATCGAGACCCACGTCGTTCCGTGCGCACTAGTCTTTCAACACTGTCGACTGTGTTACTCCTCGACCTTCCCACGATCGGCTGATCCTGTAATTTAGTATCATTTAAGAACGTAGGGGACATTGCTGGCACTGACTTTGATCTCTTATGTGGAGCGCTTGAAACGTTCACTTCTTTTTCATCCATGACGAAGCACGGTAAACACCCAGAAAAAATTACACTCAAACACAAGGGCTTCTACGAAGTGGACCCATTACTAGTCTAGCCATCCAAATACTTTCTAGAAAAATAAAGTTCACTTGGGAACAGCCAAACTGGTAGAGGTCAGTTCGCGTAGTTCATTCATTCGTGTAGACCAAAATAAATGTCACGTCAGACTCGAAGAACTTCATACTTGATGTCCATCGAAGAACGAGCCAAATAAATATATTTACCAGAAAAACTTCAAATATATTTCTTTTTGGTGTGAACCACACAAATACTACCAAACTAATTTGCTTAAGTCTAATTTCTTCAAAAGACGGTTCAATATTATAGTCATGTGTCACTCATATACACTATTCGTGTGGTCGCAATCTACTTCTAAAGAAAACTATTATCTTAATTATACAGAAATGTCTAGAAGTGAATTGATTAAGTACAGGAACAACAACGATTGGTTTTACGACGTGATTGATTGACGGTTGGTTGGTTGGGAGTTACTGAGTGGCGGATATTCATTATCAAAGAAGCCAGATGTTTTCAAAAGGCTTCCCGCCGGCCGTCGTAATCGGTCTCTGAGGCAACAGGTTACCTATCGATGGATAAACAAGCAAAAGATTAAGTCTTGCATTGAATAAAATGTTGGTCGTGGTTATGAAAAAAGATTAAAAAAATCCATAAAGAGTTGGTTTATTTATTTCTTTATCAGAAGCCATTATGAAGCCATTATGATAAATGAGTCAATGAGGACACGAGGGACAGTTATACTTCGTTTCCTGATTGGCTAACTACTCAATTCTCCTTACAGACGGATCAATCGTAAATTAACATAAATCGTTCGTAACACCCTAAAACCCATCCTGTTGTCATCGTTTGAATTTGTTTTGCAAATGATTACTTCTTTATGACAAGGCAAAAAAAATGCATTTTTAGTTAATTTCCTTATTATTCGTTTTCAGAGATATTTAGAATGAAAAGGAATTGATAATTCAACCGATTACAGCCATAAAGATCTTGCAAAGATAAAAAACGTTGATTGCGTGTAAAATATAACAATTAAGATTAATTATTTACGAAAATAATTATCATCACTGTACGTTAGTAGACACTCCTCAAATATGATGCGAAAATCGCAAATACTTATTTCTCTGAGTCTAATGTGCTTGATCGTTTCAGTTCCACACTTCCTATATCTGTCTTTTGACACCACACACCTTTACGGGTTGCAATGCGTATGAGTCAAAATGGCTAATAATGCCTGATTACGACGGTTATGACGTAAGGGGCTCGTCAGCAATTAATAGCAAGGGAAGGGGGAGGGGGTGGAGGATATTTGAAATTGAGAGGCGATAATGATGTGACCGCTTTCCTAGCGATAGGAATTAAAGAACCTCACTCATACATATATTAAAATACATCCAAAACAAACCTGAAACAAGACCTTCCCTTGAACATATACATATCTCCAGAAATCCTAAACATTTAAAAACCTATGAAATGATATATGAGTACGGTGTATGAAAGAGCATCATTCTTTGATATCAAGTATCTGCCTTTCCCATGAATGAGATATTAATGTTGACGGTGATGATGGTGGTGATCAGATGTTAATAGCAGTGTTACAGTGACTAGTGATGTTCTTGATAGAGACAACTATGATTTTTTTAATGAATAGTCTTTTGTCTTGCTCTTGTGAACAAGTAAATTGATATTGTCAGTTCTGTCGGATAAGATTGCTAAGTGCATTCCTTTTTTGGGGGGGGGGGGGGGGGGGGTTAATGGTAATGATCGCCGAAGAAGGGAGTTTTGAGACCTCCCTGTTTCACTGCTTTTTTCCCCTCATGACCCCCACTCTCCCTTCTCAGGAGGCTTAAAAAAATAGGGTCCTCACCGTTTTCCTGCCCCCCCCCCCCCTACCCCCGTTACTTAAAAAAGTCCATTATTTAAAGCCGCCATTTTGGTTTTTGCTAAAAATCCAAAACTCAGTATTTGGATTCCTTTTTGGTTGCTTCTTTTGCTTTTTATTGAGCTATTCTTTCCAGATGTTTGTAAACTTCGCGTATGAAAACGATTTTTGCGAAGCCAGGCCCAAAGTGCTGACGTCACTATGAAGAACGTCACTCTTGATTTTGACTCACTCCCTCCGCATTTTTTAACTGAAAACGAGTTAAAATAAAGAAAAGGATTGTAATTTTCAGATTGTTTGAAAATGCACAAAATACCAAACATAACCCTTTTTTCAAACGGAGAAAATACTTCATTATGTATTCAACAAAGGACCATCTGTCTGACGTGAGCCGTTAAGTACATCTTAGTCAGCGGGGTTATGTATTGCGCAGGGTCAGTAGGGTTTCTTGTCGTCATTCAGGCAGGTTGGCTGCCATATTGTTTGGGAATATTACACTCTAAATTGCTATACTTATACCTTCAGAATCCCTATTTTACCTTAGTCTTTTTTAGTCAATGAATAAAAATGTCCAAAGCAGAGCAAGTGGTTCAGCTTGAGCCGTCTACGGAACTACGATTCCGAGGTAATTGGTGATTTTTATTACTTTTTTTCAAGTCACTAGTGAGTCATGGTTCATAGAGGTAAATCTCCATTTTTTTGAAGTTTTTCCTTATATTTTGATTGTTATTCCTGCAGGGCCATTTACAGAGGTGGTTACTTCGACTCTTAAGATTACAAACCCTACTCAAAAACGTGTGTGTTTTAAAGTGAAGACAACGGCTCCAAAGAGATACTGTGTTCGTCCAAACAGTGGAATAATCGAAGGGAATGGATCCGTGGAAGTAGCAGGTAATCTTTTTTTCTTCTAGATTTACTCGCCATTTATTTGATCACCTTATTTATTTTACCACTAGAATATTCTGCAATTATTTCAACACTGATTAAGTTCCCTGAAACTATGTACTTTTCCCTTTATAATACGAATAATAATTCTTTTTCTTGTACAATCTTCTCGAGTGAGCTTCTATCCTTGCTAAAAGATTAGTTTGATGTAAACTTTTACGTTACACATTTTTAAAAATTTTTGATTTTTACACTTTTCTACTGCCTTGATCTTCTTCAAAAATTAAATCCATCGTTTTTTAAATTTATGTTTTTTTGTGGGTGTTTAAATTAATCGCATTCTAAAGTATTGGATATTAAAGAAAAGGCTTTGATCTCCATTATTGTATTGCTTATGTAGATAATTTTATTATGGGTATCTGTAGATTTTCTGTAAAAGCAAAAAAAAAAAAAAAAAAAAGACAATGATTTTGCAATATTTATTCAGCATTATATATCCTAAGATTACTTTCTTGGGCAATCTGAAATGATCGTTGAATATTAAAAAAGCTGTACCCCTTTAAAAATTGTAATTTTTCCCCCCTGTTAGTATTATTACGTAAAATTTTGCACCCTGCAGTCATAATAAATTCTGAAAATCACCAAGTTTATTCTTGACTTTCCACTGTCATTTTCGATTGAAGTTGTGTAATTAACAATAGTTAACAATTCTTCACCAAAGACCACTGGAAGACTCGCATCTTGGTAAATATTCCCTGATATTCACTGAGCCTGAGGTGAATAATATCGTTTTAGTATTTTTAAACACTAGTAAATTTAAGAGAAAGTTATTATTTCCTGAGTATCAAACTTTGGACCTCTAGCTCTGAAGGCCGTGCACTAACCAACTGAGCTATGCCTGCTCCTGTACAGCAACACAGCAAGAGACATAATTCATTTGCATAAAAATACTAATACAGTATAGTTAGTACAATAATTAAACAGTTTCACATTAATCAATATAGATAACTGTCCAAATATTTTCTTAATCGGACATGTCTTGTTGATATGGGATTAATTAGGCAGCTATATAATTAATAGGTAATGGGATTTCCTGCTCCCAATCATGAAATAATTAGGCTCGAAAAATTCCTCTGACTGCCAAATTGGACTCAGCCTACAGCCTCATCCAATTTTGGAAGTTCTCGGAATTTTCCTTGTCCAATTATTTCTTAATTGGACAGCATGGAGTCCTATTACATATAATTATCAGAGATAAAAACGTCACAGACAACATTGTCTTGCTAAAACTGACATTTGTCTAGACATGTGTATGTTATGTAGCAATGCAACTTAGGCTGGTCTTTTTAATGCAATAAGTCCCAAATCATTATGTTTATCATTATGTTAAAGTTATATTACATTATTGTGCATTAGAGAGAGTAATTATCTCTTCAATTATTATCTATTGCTGATGAATTTATCCTCGAATTTATCTGACGCTAACATTTCTCATCTTAATTATGTTGTATCATCACGCAACTGAAACCATGCAATGTTTTTAGTGCAGAACTGAGTACTCCACACTCAAAAAAATAAAATGGGATGATCAATAATAGTATTTGTTGTAAATGAAATATTTTTTAAGGTTGTTTAGAGAAACAAATATTATCTTGCATCACTGAGAATTATCCTTTTAGTGTGCTTGCTTTTAAACTACTGTATTTCAGCAGCAGTATAAGATCAGATATGTTCAACAATATCATATTTAAATAGTTTTACTATAATCAAAATCATTAATTCTCAAAGAGAAGCACTGATTAGGAAGGAAAAATTCATGTTGGAATAAGACTCTTTTTTCCCCCACGGGGTCATTTCTGTTTTATATACCTTCATTATCAAGTTTCAAGAACCTGCATTTTTTACAAATGAGTATGTTGAGCGTTTCAAAGTCAGTTTTAAAAATTAGCATCAGGATGTTTTGACTAGACTGTTTATTATGGCACTCTATATTAAATAATGTGTTTGTTGTTTTCAGTCTGTTGATGTGTTGACAGGAAATGAGATGAAAGTATTCATTTTCTTTTGGTCATTTCTGAGTGATGGTTCTGGCTAAATCCTTCCTGAAAGGATATCATTTCTGTGTTAGACAATGTATACTCTAAATAACTTTGAGGCAGTTCGGGACTGTTATGTTATTATTAGGAAAAATATGACATTTTTTTGAGCTGTACTATGTCAAGTTTGTAGTTTAAAGATATTGTATAATCAACTCATAATAATTTGTTTTCGTTTCTAGTAATGCTTCAGCCATTTGAATATGACCCAAAGGAGAAAGCCAAACACAAGTTCATGGTTCAGACAATGTTTGCTCCAGAAACATTCACTGATCAAGAAACTTTGGTAAGAATAAAAGCATACACATTAGGGGCGTTTTGTCATTCTTAGCTAGTGTATTTATTAATAAATTAATAGATAAATATGCTCCATGCATGCTTTGCCAGCTTACATTGATTTTAAAATTACATGAAGTATGGTAATTATGGGTGCCTAAAATATAAACGCTAGAAATACTGACAACTAATTGTTCTTGGCTGTGGGCAGAAAATAGCAACAAAATGTTTTCATGGAGATAGCAGTCACTGAATTTGCATAAAAGCTGGTATAAAACCTGCAGCACTCTTATTATTCAAATAGAGATTTTGTGTACTGACTTGAATTGCATCAAATCTCAAAAAATTGATTTTGATTTAAAACAACTTTGAGTTCACTTTGTATCCTCTGAGGTGTATTGTATATTTACATTTGGTGGATCCAGGATCCTGATTTAATGGGGGAAAGGCTGGGGGGTGGGGTTGTTACCCAGAAGGCCAGTATGCTCTAACATTAATGATGATGATTATAATGATTATAATGATGAATTTCATTGCAACTTCAAAGACTTAGGAAAAATATAAATATAGCAATGCCTGGGCTAGACCAGAATTAAAACATTTAAACCAATTTAATTTACAACCACGACACTGAGGTGAAAGCACTTGCAGAAAAACACAACTTTATTCTATCAACTTTGATAATATCATGGTTCTTGAGCTACTTGTCGCAGCGGAAACAAGTAGTTAGTATATGTAATAGGACTCCATGGAATTTGACAAGGAAAATTCCAAGGACTTCCAAAATTGGATGAGGCCGTAGGCCGTGTCCAATTTGGTAGTCAGAGGAATTTTTCGAGTCTAATTATTTCTTGATTGGGAGATTGAAATACCATTACCTATTAATTATATAGCTGCCTAATTAATCCCATATCAACAAGACCTGTCCAATTAAGAAAATAATTGGACAGTTCCCTATATGGGATTAATGAGAAGCTGTATAATTAGGATTGGTAATACTACATCTGAAGCTTACCACCTCACCCATGGTGTGCCTCAAAGAACCATTATCTCATGCAATGACCTCCTATCCATCCCAAAACACTGTGGGCTATGCAGACGACACAAAGCTGTCCCTGTGCTGCCTCCTAAAGAGTTCAATAAAGTTATTCCAGTGCTTAATGATGACCTGAGAGAAATGGTGCTGCATCAGATAAAACAAAAGTCATTGGTGTATCACAGCTAACAAGATCTCTGCCTCCACTTAAAGTATCACTGCTGGGGGAAGAAATTGAGGCCGTTCCTGCTGCCAAGGACTGGGGAGTATTTATCGAAAACAGTCTAAATTATAAAGAACATGTTACAAAAACGGTTCCAAACTGTCTTTTTATAAGTTGAATGAAATTAATATGATAAAACACTTACTTGACAAAAAAAAACATTGCTAATGTAAATGAAATTTTTCATTTTTTCTAAATTGTTTTACTGCTCAACCGTAAGGAGTAATGCCAATAAGGCAAACACAAAAAGAAGCTTCAGTTAATACAGTGCCTTTTCTGCATGATTAATTTTAGGGATTAAAAAAAATCACATATCAGGAGGACTATAATCCTTAAAGTGGCTTAATATAGAAGGAAAACTATTTTTTCAGTGACTGAGTATGTACTCTATGTATATATGCACTCCGTGTTTAGGGCTCTTCCGTGAGATTCCCTCCACATGTACTGTCACTACATTCTATATTTACAATATGCAACACTCAACTTATGTTGCTTTTTACCGAGAGAGAGATAACCTGGAGAAAACCCATGGCAAGAGAGAGAGCAACACAAACAAATTCAACTCACATCTGATCCAGTCTGAGCCAAACTCGAACCCGGACCACAACACTTGAGAGGCAAGCAGTAAACCACTACACCACCCATACCACCCTAGAATTGGAACTTATCCATGCAAATGTTTGCCTGCTGATCATCTTGAAAAGTAACATTGAGCCAGAAACATGATAAGACCAAGATGGAGCTAATTTGGCCAGTCACCATGACCAGCGTCTAATCAGCCTTTATTTTTAGCATTTTTCATGTAAATTTAGGTTATTATTGTTACATTTACCCTGTGTGCTATTGATTGTAGTGGAAAGATGCTGAACCAAATAGTTTGATGGATTCAAAACTAAAGTGCGTTTTTGAGATGCCTTCAGACATGCCTGCAACAACACCTGTAGTAAGTCCAACATCCATATTTGTCTCCTCTTCACCACCATGTACCATCATCATTAGTATTAGTATCCTTGTCCTCAATCCTCCTTCATCAGTATCATCACCAATGACTTTATCCACCAACACCATTGTTTACATCTTCAGAACCATCATAAGCACCATTGCCAACATCATCATCATCACCATGACCGAACCAACATTACATCATCATCATGGCCATCATTACATATGTCATCACCACCATAATCATCATCATTATTTTCATCATCGTTACCATCATACCTATCAAAACCACCAACATCATCATTATAATTATCATCATCATCATCACTAACACCACCACCATGATTATCATCATCTTTACCGACCATTACCACCACCACCATCATTATCTTCATCTTCAGCAATCACCACTATCATACGATCACTGCATCTTGATAATCCTAACCAATCACCACTATCATACCGATCACTGCATCTTGATAATCCTAACCAATCACCAACATCATACCATCACTGCATCTTGATAATCCTAACCAATCACCAACATCATACCATCACTGCATCTTGATAATCCTAACCAATCACCAACATCATACCATCACTGCATCTTGATAATCCTAACCAATCACCAACATCATACCATCACTGCATCTTGATAATCCTAACCAATCACCAACGTCATCATCATCATCTTAGACCATTCACACATTCCCAGTAATAATCCATAATTATTACTAACTATAAAATAAACTATAAAATAACTATTTCTCTTAACTGCTATTGTTTTTCTACTTCATCTACTTCATTCCCAATAATAGTAAATACTTATTCAAATAATGTTAGTCACCTGAAAAGCTGTAAAAAGCTGTAAAGGACGACTAGGGTTATGGGTACAAACACATTTTACATGTTTCAACCGCTTGAAAACTGTTTATAGACTTCCTCCTTTTTTACCAGTTACAGTCTCACCTCTCCAGAGCATCCTCAAGCTCCAGTTTGTATCAAAAAAGCTTTGCATGTATGAAATGAATTGTTTCCCATGATCCTCAGTGATCTCAGCTTTAGGTTTTTGGTGACTAACTTTATTGAAATAAGTAAATAATGCCACTAAAAAAGAAATATTTCTCTTAATTTGTCTGTTGTTTTTCATCTTATATCAGGAAAATAGTGAAAATACTCCTCAGGCAGGTAAAACCAGTTATGGTAAGAGTGAGCCTTCGCCAAGTCCAGAAGCAAGCTCAGCTAGTGGCAACCCAGTACGATCACCACCAGTACAACATGTCAGGAATAGCTCATCTCCTGAACACTTTTCTGATACTTCAAAGACACCACAGGTATATCATGGCCATTAGATTGAATACCTTAACCTAAAAGTGTGAAAAGGTTACTATACACATTTGATGTCAAGTCTAAGAGTCAAGCCCGAGATGAGTGTGCACTAACCTTGATTCCTACTTCTCTACGCTATTGTCCAGTTTAACCTGTTTTATGTCGATCTATTTTCCATCTTAGCCAAAAGAGGACAAGAATGACAACGAAGAATTAGTAAAGCTGCGACAAGAGAATGTCCGTTTAGCGGTAAGAGAACACACACACAAAAGCAGATTTATCATTGATATTCGGCTACTGTAACTCAATGCTTATATATCGAACAGGAGGAATCTTTAAGACTGAGAAAAAACTTGGCTAACCAGGAAACGAAAGTCCCACCTGTCCAAATGCATCGAGCCCCACCCAGAACAGATAACTCAATGGCCCTAGGACTACCTATTCTTTACGTAATATTGGCGCTTCTTCTTGGAGTTATCGTGGGCAAGTTTATTCTTTAGAGATTGCTTTGAGGACTGGACTAGCTAAGGATTGTTTAATCAAATACAAGCAAAATTTAAATGGTCATTTCATGAAGTACAATTTTTAAAATGAACAGAAAAAGAGAGGTTTAAACAGCGGTGGTAGGAATATTCCAGAGTGTCTTTGGATCAGTATCAACCATGTTATAATATCAAGTATGTATAGTCTGATTGACTAACAGTACTGGGGTGCTTACCATTTATCCGGAAAAAAACGAAAAACCGGAAATTCTGGTTGGAAAGACAAATGGTATGTGTTATTCCGATCAGAAATTTTCTTTTTGGTTCTTCTGGTAGATGCGTGTACCGTTTGTCGGAAGTCAAAGTTTCCCGCTCTTTTCTTACCATCAAAAAAAGAAATTCCAACCAGATGAGTTGGTTTAAATGGTAAGCACTACTGTTTACACCTATTTCAAGAAAGGTTGTCTGAACTAACCAGGAGATAACTAACTCAAAGACGGAAAGGGATTATGGGTATGGAGCTGAGCTTGAACAATCAACGTGTTTACTGTGGTTTAGGATATTCTGCGAGCTCAGTGTATCTTTAGTATCTTTAGAAATTAGTTTTTTGTTTCGCTGCTGTCAATCATAAATAAACAGTCGGTACCTTTTCTGTTCTCGATTAGTGGCAGTAAAAACCAGTTCCCCAACAAGCTGTTGAAATGTCTGATTTCGCAAAATATCAAAAACCGCAGTAATGGTTCGCCTACTAACAAACATGGTCGACTACAAACAACACTGGATATCTTGACAGTAACATAACCTCCATACTATTGAGAAGGACAATCATAACAATCACCAGGAGTGTAGCCATTGCCTTTCTTCTATAGCTTTGACAACCTATTTTGAAATAGTTATATATGTCAAGACGTGGGAGAAACATAGGTGCCCACTTCAGTCTCAACCAACTTATTATTAACAAATTATTTTGCAGAGTTTAAAATGAATGTATTGGTAAACTTGATGAAAATAAGATGGATTTCCTGTGAGTGGGAAGCTTGATAAGTATGTTTATATACACATCAGTTCGAATATGGCGATTGGCCTGGTGAAGACGAGGCATTCAGCGCCAGATTTAGAGTATTTTATGATTTGAAGTGTGGAAATTGTTGTTTTGCTGAATGCAAGAAGATAAGAAAGAGAAATAGTGTATGCTTGCATTGACAGAGTATTATTTCTTTGCATTTGGCCCGGGATGCATCGTTTTCAATGTAACCCTCTTGGCCGTGCGCCGTTTTGGATTTGGAGGTATATGTTGCTATGATGAAACGCAAGTGCCTTGTCCAATCACCGGACGAGAAGCAATCGTTTTGTATAGACCTTTTCTGAAATAGCGAACATGGAGCATTATGGTCTAGTTTCAATGCAAACGTCTTTTGTTCACCATGCCTTATATGGTGTTGTTCGTACCGAAGCTAGACCACAATGCATCATGGTTATCGAACTCTTAAAAGAACTTTAGGAAGAGTGCATGTTGCATGTTACAAATCGAAAACCGAAATGCACCATGGCAATTTGAATACAAATCAGCTATAGCTTATAACACTATGGAATTTTTCAAACGTTTGTCAGCAAACTTTTCTGACATAGTTTTCGTGCTGATATTAATGGACCCTTCTTAAAAGTATAATAACTTTAACTTTAATGACTTTATTATTTATAAAGCGCCTTTCCTTGTGATCAAAGCACTGTTTACAAGCACGATCAAAAAACGAATAGCCAACTATTTCAACAAAAAAACTGAATTCTAGTAAGATCTATACTTAAGATAAGCTAACCTAAAAAGATAGGTCTTAAGTTGCTTTTTAAAATCATTGATCGATTGACTATTTTTAACTATAACGGATGTAAGGCTGACATGGAAATACGAATTAAATGCCACAAATTCCATCGAGAAAAAGAGTGATTTCTTTGGGGAATTTCGTTTGCGATTTCATGTTAGTCTCGCATCCCTAATACCTTTGAGAAGGGTCCACTTGAAATGTGTGCCAAACATTTAAAGCTTGGTAAACAACGTCCAACATGCAACACAATTTTCGCCAACACTCTTTGAAATAGATGTATCTTATTTGACCAGATGGCGCGAATACTGACACTAACCTATAATAATATCACAAGCTAGCCCACTCGTAGGAAACCTATCCTCGTGTTTAAATCATCCATACTGACTGCAAAGAAACTAACCGTTTTAGTTGATGTTAAAAGTAGCTCTCTAGGCATGTAATTCTTGCATTCCAAACATTCTAAATTAGCTTAAACAACTTAATAAATTGAAATGTTGTAAATTTAAATAAACTTCGGTAATGACATTTGAGTGTAACATTTTCCCATTTCAAACAAAGTGTCATTCTCAAGAATAAGATTCTTTGTTTCAGTTGTATCCATATTAATATTGTCTTCCTATTTGCAACCGTTAAACAAGGAATGATACTCTAGGGAATGACACGTGGTCTGGAATGGGAAAACATTACGCCAAAGATAAAAGAACATACGTAATAGGTAAATTTCGAGCCTTAGATGAAACGACTGAAGAAGAGTGCCATACAAGCCTTTCACAACTTCAAGTCGCGTAAAAAATGAGCCAGCTCAACTAGAAACTGTGGACAGCTGTTTCGGCCTGTATTGGGCCTCGTCAGCACAGTGCATCTAGTGAGCTGGCAATCCCACGAAAAAGTAGTACTAGATAGATGAGGGAGGCAATGCGCCATGTGGGATGTACTCGGATATCAAATAAGAACATACGTAATAGGTAAATTACGAGCCTTAGATGAAACGACTGAAGAAGAGTGCCATACAAGCCTTTCACAACTTAAAAGGGTCCAGTATTAGAGGGTCTGATACATGGGTTATTCTCGTTTGTTTGAGAGTTTTTTTTTTTGTTTGTTTGCTTTTAGTTTTTTTGTTTTGTTTTTGTTTTGTTATAGCTGGTGTTGTTATTATTATTGTTGTTTTGTGACTCTAAAACAAAAAAAGTCGACTTATAACACTCAAAAACGAGCAGATATCTTCACATTCTAGCTCCAAATGCAGTTAGTATTATTCCGAGTTCTGTAGTTTAATGTTTCAGTTACTGTACGTTTACATGGCCAGTTCGAGAGCTGTTGATATTTGATAATCAATCCAGTCAAAATCCCTTTCTGTGCATATCTGGCGATTTATATAATTGGCATATTGCCGGCAAAAATGTCGAGATTCGATATCCAGATTTTCACTGGCGATTGAGTCCAATTCTTACTGATCTGTCGGAGAGTGCCAGTGGGGTTAGTAGTTAACTGGAATTTAGCCAAAAAGTAGTAGTTGATTGACGAAAGGCCTAAAGTTAGTCGCATAGGCAGCCTCTTGTCTACTTTGGGTGTAATGATTTCCCCAACTAATTTCACACCACGTGTTATTTCCTTGAGTGAAATTTCTTTGATTACCCGTAACGCTTGAGAAAACAATATGAATGAGAGTTTCGACAATCGTTTCTCAAAAGAATAGCTCAAGGTGTCTGAAGTAGGAAAACAATTGCCCTATTTCACTATAATGTCACATCAAAACAATCTATTATTTAAACGCAAAGGATCGTGGTCGTCGGAGGGGATCAAATCAACGCAAATTCACCGAAAATTGTTCTTAAGCCCGTATCAATCCATGCAGAGAAGTTGACTAACCAGCAAACGCTCAGAATATTTTTTAGTACATATTAACGCATATTTGAAAACCAGGCTATTTTAGGTTAAACTGTTTCGCTCGGAGCAAATTGCGTTGAATTTTCTATTGGATTTGGTGATTCTATCCCCCACATAAACAAGCAGTGACGTCATAGTGAACGGTCTGCGGTCAGACAGACTAACAGACAGAATGGAGTACGGAAACCAGCAAACGATATTCAAGGCCACATTTTCATCCGTAATTCATCGTTTCGTTTAGACAACCAAGAAGAGTCGGTCCTCTTCGCAAACCACTCGATGCTCTTACATCTATCTTGTTGTTGAATACATTACACTCACCGGTGCTCGAGATTAACGAGTTTCATGTGACTATGATAAATGTTCTGGATATAAATAACTAACATCTGTTTTACACATTTCCTCACTAGTCTCATTTTCCAAAAGCTTTTAAGAATCCTGGCTGAACTTTAATTAGGCTGGATCGCTTTACTTTCTTTTCAATTACAATTCCGAAAGCTCCAATCAGTGCTTTCAGGTGTTTAGTGCAAAATGTTACTAGGACATTACGATAATGTTTAGGGCGTATCATTAAACCTGTGTCCGTCGACAAACGATGATTTACAACCTTTGCCAATGATAAACGATGCAGCCATTCAAATAAAAGACGGAATCAGTATAGCACCTGACATATCGCATGTCCAGGATTTCGGTGTGACCCTGATATTTTTTATTTAGAAGATGTTAAAAATGCTGTATACAATCCAGCTGATCTGAGAAAAAATGTAAGCCCACAATAAGCTAGAATCAAGAAAATCTGCAAACCTCTTCAAGGATAATTTCCAGGCCACTAAATGAAGAAGAATAACGTTGCTGCTTGTGGAGCAAACGGAATAGCCCGTTACGGGTAGAGATTAATTATGTCATAGAAGAAAACTAATGGGAGGAAAAAAATTGGAAGAATTCCAAGCCAGGCGCCGTTGTCTTCTATTTTAGCACACGTAGCCAAGAAGGGTGTTTTATATCTTGGTGTCAATCAGCAAAATGAACGAATATCATAACCAGCCCTAAATCAATGAGATGCACTGAATCACTACCCAGGGTTGCCTCGGCGCTTCGGCAAATCCATAACTAACTCAAGGCATTTTGTCTGATTTACAATGGCGACCACTTATAGTGCAATATTCAAATTAAACTTGGCCATATCAGTTAGTGATCTTCTGTAGAGTTCCGAAGTGCTTTCACGCCAGCAGACACGTTATCCGGAAAAGAAATAGAGAAATATTTTTTTCTCATTTGGGGAAAAGCTTTTTAGCCCTGATGATGTCGAAACGCGTACGCGAGCGAGTATTGGCGGGAAAATGGTACTTTCCTTATTTGTGGTCACGAACTTGCTACGCCACTACACGCTGGCCAAAATCTTCTCTAAAGCAACCACATTGTTTCCAAGACATCCCTATAGTATTAAAACCGGCATCGCATGTATAACGATATGTATATACATATTTCGATGGGTGTTATCAATTGAATTTGAATCCATCTGTAATAACACGAATTTTAACAAGCAAAGGGTGACTGCAATATGATGACTCTTTCAACTTAAGGTTCATCTTATTTCTAAGTTATGAGATGTCTCAAACTTTCGCTTTCAAAATCTGACGAGAGACTATGATATTTGGTTGATCGAGAAACACTGAACGTCAGTGGTTTAAGTCAGACTGCTCTCTCAAGATGAAGGCAATTTGGTGGACAGTTCTCACAAATATATGTCTTGAATGCGAGGATAACATAGACAAGAAATGCCACAATTTCCATCGAGAAAAATTAGTGTGACTTCTTTTGTATTTTCAAGTTAGCCTCGCATCCAAAGTTCTCCTTTTTGAGCTAAAGTATGAAATAAGCGGAACGTCTTTATTGACTGGAAGCTTGGGGGCAAAGAAAAATTGGACAAACACACAAATTACATTCATAATTGCTACTAGACTTTGAATTATTACAAAAGCTTTTATCATCAGTAGAATTTGCTGTTTTATTGACTTCCTTTGAAAATAACTTGTGGTATATTAATCGGTGTTCTGATTTGAAAACATGGGAAGCTGTTAATACCGCATTCTATGAATTACACATGCAGTCTACTTATATTTACTCTTTTTCTCGCCGCATTTCTTTAATTTTCCCAACACCAATTATCAATGGTTCACTCAGTTTGATTTAATTCCACTAGCAAATTCGTATTATCATAAGATCGTTCGATACCAAGAAATAATTAAGTCATAACAGTAGAAAAAAGCTGAAAAAAGCGAGGTAAAATTACACACGTCAGAAAAGACAGCATTGACGTGTAATTACGTGTTTATTCATTCATTCATTTGTTCTATTCGATTCTATTTATCATTAATCTCCTTCTCTTCTTCTTCAAATTCAAATCGATCGAATAAGAAAAGAGAAAAACAAAAGAACATCTGTAATTCTTTCTCACAGTGTGTTGTACTGATTTCCCAGGAAGCGCGGCCAATACTGAACACTAGGCTTATATCTAACTGGTGTTCCTGTCAGTTACCGATGATGTTTATATGAATGGTTTCCAGCCGATCGAGAGACAATACTTTGTCGGTGTGATGAAGCGCGCTGTAAAACTATCTCCGATGATATATCTTCGGTCTTCGGTTCCCCACAGCAAAGGCAGTTTTGCCTTTGATTCCGAGCTCTGATAAAGTCTCTCTTAAAAAATGCATAGATGACCGGATCAACTATTGAGTTAATCTGGAGTGTGTAAAATGAAACAAAAAGAAGTTCCTTTGAAACGAACTGAGTGGCTTTGGCCACAATGCAGATATTTATGTAAATAATTGGCCCCCAACAAATGAGAAATGTGGCAAACACAAAAGCGAATACTCGGGCAGCCTTTTCTTCTCTTCCCACGCGTGTTCCAGTTGCATTCCCACTACTCGCCCTACTTCTGTTCCTTGAAATAAAACTTCTTACGACACCAAGTAAGCGCATGTAAATACAAATCATAACCACAATAGGTAATAAAATACAAACCCCAACGAGAACGACTAGGTAAATTTTATGGAAGACACTGTCTGTGTTGGTTTTCCATGCTAAAGGCAGTAGTGAAATCACTAATGGAGAAAGCCAAGCGATAGTTAAGATAAGGGTGATTCTCTGAGAGCTTAAAAGTGAACGGTACTGAAATGGTCGTGTTAATGCAATATAACGTTCAAAGGTTACTGCTGCAAGATTGAAGATCGATGCAAGTAATATAAAAGCAATGAGATACCCATTCACAACTGTTTTAGCGTATTGCCCTATTATATGCATGGGTGTGAATACCATGGCTACTAATAAATCCGCAGCAGAGAGACTTACTACGAAGCAGTTGGTCACCGTCCGTAGTTTCTTGACCTTATAAACAGCGTAACAGACCAGGAGGTTAAGAGCAGCAGACAAGATCCCTAACACAGCCCATGATGAGGATATTACTATTATCGAAAGTCCATTACCAGGGGTTGTTTCTTGTGCTTGTAAAGTAACATTGCTTGTATTATCAACCATGGTTCACATACATTAGCCGCACCTTCGTCACTCTACATATATATGGATGAGTTGGGTCTAGGAAGTTATCTCATTTTAGTTTTATCGACGCTGATAAATGTATTATTCCTTGGAACGAGTTAGAAAACACCAACCGTCCATCGTTATCACAGCAGACACACCGCTAATTGCACTGTGGAAGAGAAAAGCAATAATGCTTAGCTATAGATATTATATATACTATTAGTAAAAGAGATAAAATACTCACGAATATAGAATAGAATCCAATACACTAACATCCAAGTTGGTCATAAGCCATTCTGCTTCAAAATAATCACCTTTAGCTTTTTACATTTTTTGGTATTGAAAGCTCGGCGAGCCAATCGTTTTGATATGGAGCATATGGCATTTGTCGCGTTTGCCTTATGACGTTAGTTCCAAACGATTAATAAAATAAAGTTATTTCGGGTTAATAATAATGTGGGTGACAATCAACCAGGTGCATGCCACGAAAAATACCGGATAAGCTTATTTCGAGTTTCACTTCAAAATTACCATCCAATTGACACTTGCAGGAAGAAGGTTTTTCAGCTGATTTTTTTTGTCAACTGGTTGAGTACAATTTTTTTCTTAATATAAGGCGATGGGTTGGTTACTCCAGCCAAAAGGATCGCATCATGTATACTGACCCCAAAATGTCATAGTAATCTATTTCAGAGCCGGGATTTTTGACAAGGCTGCAACTGCCGATTCTTATTAGTTTTCCGAGCCATTTCTTTACAAAGCTAGTTTTATTTGGATAGGGTGTAGCAATCAATCACAGCCTCAACGCAATAACACACAAGCCCACATGTACACAATCATTACATGTATTTTTTTTCCATATTATCATAACGACAATTTGATTCTCAAAACTATAAACATAGACAAGCCTTCTAAGCTTTCGACTGAACAAATTATTATCAATCGCATCAAAAAGACGGATATTAGCGCTTTATGAAAAGAAAACCCGCCAGCAAATAAGAAACCTTTTCTCTTAATAAATTGTATATTTGTATTGTTTTAAAAAAGCGGATGATTCGGATTCGTTTACGGTGTGCCTTAAGTTATCAGTTCACTGATGTTAATGTTTGCTCACAAACTCTTGAACAACTTCTCTCTGACCCAAGTTAAAGACTAGCTTCACATGTCATTTTCGATCCACGAACCCACATAAAGCTTGTTTATTTTTAATAAGCTCATGTCAGGTCACATGTATTTTTGTGTATATTTGTAAAATAATTTCATGTCATTCAAAATTGTTCCATTCTCGTTTTCAAAAGTAACCGCTCCAACAAATCCTGAATTATCCTAGCATTGACTCTTGTCTCTTGAGAGAAAGCGAGTCGTGGAGGGGAAAAAAAAAGTTTAGCTAAGACTGTGTGTCAGGCTGTCATTGTGATGTAGTATCAAAAACCAATTCCGACCTGCGTCGAAAAGTATAGTTTTTAAGTTTTTCAAACATAACTATATGCTGTTATTTTTTGGGGGTTAATTTTAAATTTAGAACTAAAGGATTTGTTTTCTTTTTAAACTAATTTGAATTGGAAGTTGAACAAAAGTAACCACATTTTCGTTATCTTAGTAATAGCACATTTTTTTGTGTCAGTCTAGCGTGCGAGGAGTGAAATCTTGATAATAATATATTTAAAAAAACCTGTTAAATTGCATCGCGCAACAAAAAGGTAGATTAAATATAGATAGTAATTAAACCAGAGATGGAATAAGCTCAGACAAACTTGTATGTAAGCATATACAAGAAAATCTAATGAATTGTAGAGCTTGATCAATGACACCTTTAGTTGTCAAGCAAAGCTCCCTGGATTTGTTTTTTGCTAAGAGATTTTAGCTTTTTCAAATAGAAACCTAATTAATATAAAAATCAGGTAGATTCGTGTCTTTTTTTGTCATTGTTCGGTTTAAAGACATCAATTCTAAAGAGCACATCCCAAATTACCGAAAAGCCAGTTGTCAATTTTGGCTCTTCTTGATCGAGGATGCTAAAGATTCGATGCACAATTCTTTGGATATTTCTTGTTTAATCTTAATGAACGTAGCTTATTTTCAGTTTACAAAGGTATGATCAAAACATTGTCTCTTCTGTAAAGATACAATCCCCCACACTTAAGGAAAGTCTTCAGCTAACGACAATTCTGAATGGCTTTTTTTTCAATTTCCCTGCCTGATGTCCTCAAATGTCCCCGGGAATGGACGAATTGGAATCGAGGACTTTTGCTAAAATACTTTGTCGATTTTCTTTTTCGCGAGTTGAAGATAGGAGAGGAACCGTCTGTAACGATCAACTAAAAACACACAGGAAAAAGAATAATATAAGCAAGAAGGAATGGAGCATGCGTAGTGGATAGCGAAGATATCAGAAGGATGCTAAGCAGCCGAAAGGAACTAAAAACACTTTAATTTACGAGCAAACAGAGTCAAAATATAAACAAAAAAGCTTAAAAACTGTACGGCCTCATCGCGGTAGCGGAGCTGCTTATTTTAAGCCATAATTTGTTTATCTCAACTGTCACCTATGATCTAGAATACACGAAGTACGATTCCCATCTTCAAATTCAAGTTTATATATTATATCAGAAACACTTCGTAAACTATAGAGAGTATGTTGAGTGATATTCAGTTGGATTGTTCAAGCTATCAGTTATGATAACAAATAATAATTATTGATTATGGAAATAAATAAAAATTAATTAGATTTTTTTTGAAAAGATCTCAAAACAACGACGGGGTTACTTTTCATTGCTTTAAAAAAACACTTCCAAACGTTATTTGTACGAGAATTGGTGATTACAAAATGCCGACAGGCCGAGTTTTGGCTATTTTCCTGGATACAATTGATTATAACAATGGTGTCAGAAGTTTGTACTAGGTCGTTAGTGATGTAACTATAAGCGGGTTGCCAATGTTATGTTTACGATAAGCATGAAGAACAAGCTCTTGTACATGGACATTTCGACTTATCATTTATTGTGATAAATCACATTTCTAATTGGAAAAAATGGTAAGAATTTCAGCATTCTAAATTTTAAACTTATTCGCAACGTAAAAAAACGAATCCAGAAAACCGTTTGAAAATTTAAGATTACAAAAGATCTCTCGGGTTAACGCGGTCAGTCATAAAAAACCTTTTTGCTCATTTAATTAAAAAGTTTATTTTACAAAGCTTTGTATTTGAATTCATGAATGCTTGTAAACAATTTGTTAAATGAAACTAGAATAATGTATTTATTAAATAAAATAGAAAAATAGAACTAACCTCTTGAGGGAAAACACCTTTTGATTTAGCAGGTTTGTTTGAATCTGTTGAGGGAGAAATTTATGCACCAATTGAAAACTTGATGGGGGAAGTTTTTTTGGATAGATAAGCTAGCGGCTACACTTAAAGTTATGAATATTGAACACGGCGCCCAGTGTGTCTTGGAAATATGACTCTGTACTCTGCAAGAAAACTTCAAGACAATGGAAGAATGAGAGGTTGTGAACGTGTTATAAGAAATGCAGTTTGCAGCCAGTTTGTCACCTCGGGCCTAGGTTAAGTAGTTGGACAGTCTTGTCAAGCGGCAAAAAAAAAAAAAAAAAAAAAAAAAAAGAACCTTTTTACTGCACAAATGGACTTGAAAGTACGAATATAGTTTGAAGAAAAAGTTGACTTTGTATTAATTCATATTTTTCCAAAAGTCAAGACTGATTCCCGACATCGATAAACTTGGGGATTATCTGCGAAATAAGTAAATTAATATTAAAAGAATTCAAACTGATGTTCCTGAACAGAATCATTAAGAGAATTAACGGCTCAGAAAAAGAAACCCCCTCTAGATATAGATTCAATCAACTTCGATTAGTCTTGTTCGCGGCCGAGAAGTCTTGGAAGTTACTTTAGACAATCTAGAAAGTTAAGATAGCGAAAGATCATGAACTTCTATTACCAGTACAAAGCGTAGCTCAACGTACATGATTACAATCAGGCTTGATGAATATAGCTCGTGTATTGAAAACCGTTTTCCTATAGCTAGCTAGATTTAAGGCAGATATGGTATATGGTTAAACCCTTTCTGAATATTTCATTTATCAATGACTTACGATTTATCCTTTCGCTAAGATTGAAAACATTGTTCATATTTTTTGTCGCCTTGTTCAAAACCATGAACGAGAGTTTACCTTGAGAGAGCCGGCCAAGTTGTCTCACGGTAATTCCAGATTAAAATTAACTCTGTACTTGTGCCTATATATCCAGCGAAATAAATCCGTATTTTGTGTTAATCTTGATCAAACTGACGAGTTTTGCAACTCTTTCATGTATATCCAAAACCTGAGATCATTCAGACACTTGAAATATCCAGCTCGACATCTATTGGTGGGTTTAGTAAATCGAACGGACCTCCCAGCATGCATCAATAATGTGACATCTAAAGAGCCAATGACTGGCTTTGTCAAGTACCTTGATTAGCAATTCAGTCATCTTAGGCCCCTTCCACACTATGCCGGATAAATTTAAATTAGAATTTTTATTTATTCGGTTAGGCCTACTATACTGTACACACTAGACCGGGCGAATCCGGAACAATTCTTCACCGAAAACGAATTTTCGAAATAATAAACTTTTTTCGAATAAATAAAAATTCGGGTTCAAATATATTCGGCAAAGTGTGAACGGGGCCTAAGACTGATAGTGTTTTTGATTACACACCATTGTGAAAGTAATGGGTGGCTTCGTTGATTTACGTATGACAACCATAAATATCACTTTATTGTCCCCGAATTGATTACGTTTTGTTAAGTGAATCCCAATCAGTTACTATAGATCGTTTATGTCACAATGTGTTATTCATACGTAAACAAAGAAGTCTAGATTCTATCAAGTTGACTAAATTATTAATATTATCGCTAAGGTCTCAGGCGCTACGTTTAATTTATCTAAACGCGATTATATCACGTGATAATCGTGGTAATTTTTCTCAGGCTATGTTAACTAAATATGAATATTATTAAATCACTTTATACTTGGATTAAAAATTAGCTACGTGCACATTAGTTCGTATTGTTTGGTCACCTAACTTAGTTGGTAAGCAGTATATCAAATATTCGTATAGTTACAACATATATTGAGTGTAACAGAATAATCGTTTGGCCAAGTGGTTTTAAATGTCTATCTAATTATTCAGATTAGTCACAATTGTTGAATACTGTTTATGGATATTGCATATGTTCATTATTTTATTGTTTTCTATGTTGAAAAAATAATTTTTTGAATATTCTAACTATAGCTAGTATTATACTATCTATGTAAAGCAATATATTGTCTATCTAGTACGTAAACCCGTAAGCCTATACCTAGTGGTCATGAATAAAGAAGATGTTGTTGATCATGATGTATATGATGCACATAGTGATGTGGGTGAAAATATTAATACTGGATGAAGAGAATGAGCTGGTGATGATGATAAGGATGATGGTAAGGATGACATGATGATGATGTATATGATGCACATAGGTCCTTCTAAGGTTTATTCCAATAGGTGAAGTCTTTCGAGTTACAAGAGTTGAGTGAGTCTGCCTGTCTATATATCCAGATCTCTTAATCTAACCTATATTTATATCAATCTTTTTTATTAACACATAGTTTGCTGTAGTTATCTTTGCATACTGTTCTCTGATTAGCTTAAGTCTTTAGAAAGACTTAGTCAAGCCTTTATCTATACAATAGTATAAAAATGACAATACAAGAGTTCGGTAACAAGGAGGCAATGTGAAAATGAAGAACACGATCTATGGTATTGATCAGACAATATTGCACACACTATAGGAAAGATGAACCTAGTGCAATTGATTGACAGTTAGTAAATAGTCATAACATGCTTCCTTCAAACCGAAATGATGTATAACCAGATTTATAAATAAAAGGAACTTTCTTGTGAAAAGTCAAGGTGTGTTAGCAGTTTATAACACCAAGTAGAACCAAAATGATATGCTAATTGTGACTTGAAAGATAGTCAAAACTTATACTGCTCGAGATTCTAAGTTTATGCTTGACTGCAAAAGTACATAAACGATTGTGATTTGACAAAGTTTTCATTTTGAAATGTCATGTTTGTGAACTTAACTTCCTGGAATACGACAATTATCTTTGTACAGTATTTTATCAATCATACACTCTTCAATCCGAAAGGTCAAGTAAGAATAGTAAACAAGAAAATCTTCTGTTTGAGTTGAAATATGTGCACAGCTAGAGTGCACAAACACAGCTTGTATGTTTCAAAACTAGAACTCTTTAAAGTTCAAATTTAGTGTTATTGGGATAAATTTATTATTAGTGATAATGTTTATTATTAGCAGCTTTAAATATTATCCTAAAACTTAGCCTTGTTACACACGATTGTGATGGGGGTCATGATGATGATGATATGTGATGATGCTGATGAGTACGCGAACATACTAAACACACAAATATTTCAGTTTTGGACACACTCTAGCTCGTGGAAAAGGCGGATCATACTCTTTAAGACAAAAACACAACCATTCTTTGAACAAATAATACTGACATCTGTCATTAGACCATTCTGCGCATGGTCCTTCTGGCTGTATTGCAAATTAGCTGAAAACATCTACTTGCTATTTAGGAGAACATAAAATCTTAGGTTCAACCGAAATCAGTTTCCAAATAAACCATCATTTCGGCCGAAATTCAAATGAAGTAGATTATAAATACAAAAAACCCGAAACGTAAACAAACACTCGAAAGAGCACCTATATTTTAGTAAACCTTACGAAGAATCATTAAGTCAAGTATCATATATTGGCCAAGAAAACTTAAGTTAAAAACTGACTTATTTACGTAACATGAATTGGGTTATGCCTTACGGCACTTTTATCGTAAATCTTCGTAAAATAAATGGTCAATAAAGTAAAGGGCTCGCAGCCGCCATTTTGGCAAACGGTCTATTGACAAGCGCTGGAGTTAAAGAAAGGCATAAGAAATCATTTATTTAGTAAAAAAGATGCTCTTGAATTCCCGACAAACTGAAGCACATACATGAAAACTGTTTCTCTGCTTTTTTCACAGATGTCTGTTAAACGTTTTATGTTTTCCCCCCAGGTTTACTAATGTTCTATATTATCAAACGATCTATATAAACAGAACATGCGCACTCAATTCGATTTATCTGACTGGACTTGTCCTCATGGCGAATATTTCATTTAATTTTAAATATTTTATTAATCAACTTTTGAACATCGCGTGACAGAACTAAATTACAAAAAGCATTTAGATTCATTTCTCTATGGATTTATTTCGAAAATGTCACTAAGTTAAACTCTCTATCTACTATCGTATTTTAACGTGGTGTGGTGTTCTTCAACACTGAATCCATAACCAATCACATTAGTTATAACGTAACTTATTTTTGATCTAATTTATCACCAATAACTCCCAACCAAACGGACAATTATATGTAAATTGAATAGTTGAATACTGAACTCTTGAACAAATTGCCTAATTGGGGCTAACAAATCCAACAGGAATGTCCACATTCGAGATTATTGGCTGGCAATAAGTTGCGGGTTACTTGTAGATCGCCTGATTGTTCAGGAACATTGCTGAGGTAGCTGTGTATTGCCGCCACGAGTTTGCCAATTTGTTATCGTTCTGTTGTTTAGATCATTCGCATAAGTGCCATCATCGCTGGACCACAGGCTACGTATCATCTTGAACACCCCAACCCGTATTTTTCTCATATTCCACAAAAAGAGCATAGGATTCAATGTGGAATTCACATCAATAATTGTTACTGATAACAGAGTAGATAGTATAACGTTTTTGTCTACTCCATTGACTTCATGATATACAATAAGGCCAAGATAGGGAAGGTAGCACCACAGAAATGCAATGAATACATAGAAAAACGTCCATGAAGACTTGCTAACGCGATGAATATTGATAGCACTCTTTCCATCTTGTGCTCTCAAGACCGGTTTAATTGATCTTCGATGTCGAAGCAAAATTCTATAAATTTGTGAATAACTCAAAACTGTAATTGCTACAAGCACGACCATTACTGAGGCAGCGAGAATGTTGTACAAGGACATGTCGATGAGTGTCAGGAATGCACCAATAATCGCAATGATCCATAATAAAACGCAACAGACCAGAACTCGTTTCACTGTTACCATCGATTGATATCGAAGATGAAGAAACAAGCACAGAAATCTCTCAAAACCTGTCGCTGCAGTCATACAACAAGAAACACCACAGAAAACATACGAGACCATTGAGGCAGTCATTACAAGTGTACATTCTATCTTTTGGTCTGTTGTTCGTTGATGAACAACGACAAGCCAGGCAACGAAGAAAGGTTGGTTAATACCTCCGACTAAAAGATCTGTAACAGCTAGATTACACAACAGCGTACTAGAAGGACTATGAAGACTTCTTGTTTTGAGAATCGTTGCCACGATCAAGGAGTTGCTTATCAGAGCTGTCAAGGCGAAGATTGTATTAACTACTGCAAGAATGATGAAAAGACTACCATCATTGATTTGGCGAAGGTACAACGGCCATTCGGTAAACTGAAAACAATTACTTAAATTTTGCGCCATCTTTTTGCTCCACAACATAAAGTATATTTTCACCTTTTGGTTATATAACTCTTCCACGGGGCTAGAACAGCAGATGTATCGGATGAGTTACTGCACAGTCAATAGGGAACTACCGCTTGCAGCGAAACATTAATTAAAAGTTATTGACCATTTAAAAGATAACGATTTTGATTGGTTCTTAGTTATATTGACACGAATAATCTTACAATATTCAGGATCAACCAAAAAAAAAAAAAAAAAAAAAAAAGATGAGAGAGAGAGAGAGAGAGAGAGAGAGAGAGAAAAGTAAAAAAAAGGTGGGGGGTAAGACTAATTGTTTTTGTTAAGATTGTAAATCCTGTGGATTTGCTGTAATTGAAGACTTGTAGCTGGTTGTTAAACACCTGCAACTGTTTTCACATTGGAAAATGCTAGAATGTGAATAAAAGTTGTCATAAAACATTTGAAGTATCATTTATTCAATTTCAGAGAGAATTAACGTATCTTAAATGATAAAATATTGGGAACACATGAAAAACCACGAAAAAAAGGAAGATTACTGAGTAAGGCTATTAATGAACAAGTGAAGGCGATGTTGAAAACATAAAGAAGAATTCTTCCATATTTTGTTGCTATAAGCATTATTAATTGAATCATTATCCTTCTGTTGCATGATCAACATCATTGTTATTCATTAGTTATCACAAGTTATCATGCATCACTGCCAGCCTGTATCATCATCGTCTTCTAAACCATCATTATGAGCATCGATTGCGTTATTATCACCATCATGAATGATCATGACCAACAACATGTATCATTATTATAAATCATGGCATCATTGCCACAATGGATCATCATCATGAATGATCATCACTAACGATTCATTCCTATGTGATTCTCATCATCATCGCCACCATCATTATGCGTATCATATACATTATCATCGTGAATGATCATCACTAACGATTCATTCCCATGTCATTCTCATCATCATTCTCATCATCATCACCACCAACATTATGCGCATCATATACATCATCATGAGAATGATCATCACTAACGATTCATTCCTATATGATTCTCATCGTTATTCTCATCATCATCACCACCATTATTATGTGCATCATATACATCATCATGAGAATTATCATCACTAACGATTCATTCCTATATGATTCTCATCGTTATTCTCATCATCATCTCCACCATCATTATGCGCATCATATACATCATCATGAGAATGATCATCACTAACGATTCATTCCTATATGATTCTCATCGTTATTCTCATCATCATCACCACCATCATTATGTGCATCATATACATCATCATGAGAATTATCATCACTAACGATTCATTCCCATGTCATTATCATCATTCTCATCATCATCTCCACCATCATTATGTGCATCATATACATCATCATCGCGAATGATCATCACTAACGATTCATTCTTATGTCATTCTCATCATCATTCTCATCATCATCTCCACCATCATTATGCGCATCATATACATCATCATGAGAATGATCATCACTAACGATTCATTCCTATATGATTCTCATCGTTATTCTCATCATCATCACCACCATCATTATGCGCATCATATACATCATCATCGCGAATGATCATCACTAACGATTCATTCCCATGTCATTCTCATCATCATTCTCATCATCATCTCCACCATCATTATGTGCATCATATACATCATCATCGCGAATGATCATCACTAACGATTCATTCTTATGTCATTCTCATCATCATTCTCATCATCATCTCCACCATCATTATGTGCATCATATACATCATCATGAGAATGATCATCACTAACGATTCATTCTTATGTCATTCTCATCATCATCACCACCATCATTATGTGCATCATCTTCACTATCATAATGATATCTCATCGTCTACACTATAACTATTAGATCATGTACTATATTGAATATGCATATTCATATTTCGTTTGCATGATAGCATTTGATAACCACGAACACGACCTCCTGTACACGAAAGTCCGATGTTCAGCCAACTGAGCTAACCGGGCGTTATGCACATGCATAATGCATAATCACTAAACGTCAATACCAAATCATACCAATCATACCTAAAATCACTTTTTAACTATATTCTTTCTGACAGCTAATAAAGAATGACAGGCGAGAAGCAACTACACACATACGAAGGCGTTGGGTCCATGAATCAAAGACACATAATTAAAGAAAGATACCGCGTTTCTTTGCTGTGGGACCAGGAAGAAAAAACAATAACAACAAAAAAACAAAAACAAACAAACAAAAAAACAATGGACAATGAGGTTAAAACTAAGGCGTATCCCCCCAAGACGCTCCGGAAATTATACTACTAAGCCAGGACAAAATGCTTAGTTTTATTTAAGTTTGTTCATCCCAATTAGTTTTTATGCGGGGCCCCGTCGGCCCTACCCCTAATGCCATTAGATGGTGGTGGTGATGATGAGAATGACATGGGAATGAATCGTTAGTGATGATCATTCATGATGATCATTCATTGTGGCAATGATGCCATGATTTATAATAATGATACATGTTGTTGGTCATGATCATTCATGATGGTGATAATAACGTAATCGATGCTCATAATGATGGTTTTGAAGATGATGATGATACAGGCTGGCAGTGATGCATGATAATTTGTGATAACTAATGAATAACAATGATGGTGATCATGTAACATAGAAGGATAATGATGCAATTAATAATGCTTATAGCAACAAAATATGGAATAAATCTTCTTTATGTTTTCAACATCGCCTTCACTTGTTCAATAATAGCCTTACTCAGTAGATCATTGTCATTCCTATCATCTAGTGCAAGGTAGATTATTGTCATCACCATCATCTAGTGCAAGGTAGATTATTGTCATGACCATCATCTAGTGCAAGGTAGATTATTGTCATCACCATCATCTAGTGCAAGGTAGATTATTGTCATGACCATCATCTAGTGCAAGGTAGATTATTGTCATCACCATCATCTAGTGCAAGGTAGATTATTGTCATGACCATCATCTAGTGCAGGGTAGATTATTGTCATCACTATCATCTAGTGCAAGGTAGATTATTGTCATCACCATCATCTAGTGCAAGGTAGATTATTGTCATCACCATCATCTAGTGCAAGGTAGATTATTGTCATCACCATCATCTAGTGCAAGGTAGATTATTGTCATCACCATCATCTAGTGCAAGGTAGATCATTGTCATCACCATCATCTAGTGCAAGGTAGATCTTTGTCATCACCATCATCTAGTGCAAGGTAGATTATTGTCATCACCATCATCTAGTGCAAGGTAGATTATTGTCATCACTATCATCTAGTGCAAGGTAGATTATTGTCATCACTATCATCTAGTGCAAGGTAGATTATTGTCATCACCATCATCTAGTGCAAGGTAGATTATTGTCATCACTATCATCTAGTGCAAGGTAGATTATTGTCATCACTATCATCTAGTGCAAGGTAGATCATTGTCATCACTATCATCTAGTGCAAGGTAGATCATTGTCATCACTATCATCTAGTGCAAGGTAGATTATTGTCATCACTATCATCTAGTGCAAGGTAGATCATTGTCATCACTATCATCTAGTGCAAGGTAGATTATTGTCATCACCATCATCTAGTGCAAGGTAGATTATTGTCATCACCATCATCTAGTGCAAGGTAGATTATTGTCATCACCATCATCTAGTGCAAGGTAGATTAATGTCATCACCATCATCTAGTGCAAGGTAGATTATTGTCATCACCATCATCTAGTGCAAGGTAGATTATTGTCATCACCATCATCTAGTGCAAGGTAGATCATTGTCATTGTCATCATGTAGTGCAAGGTAGATTAATGTCATTGTCATTGTCTAGGGCAAGGTAGATCATTGTCATTGTCATTGTATAGGGCAAGGTAGGTCATTGCCATCACCATCATCTATGTGTCATCACTATCATCTTTTCGTGCGTTCTTCAAAAACGTAAATCGAGAATGTATTTGGACTCTCAATTTGTACTACAGACGAATAGATTTTTGCGGAAGATGGAAAACCAGAAAAATTAGAGGAGAAACGTCAAAGCACAGGATAGATGCGATAAACAAATGTTTAGATCTAACTATTGACTCTAACGTATCATTTATTTATTCCATAGTGGTCAACGGTCTGGCTGTCATAAATATAAAATTCAACTACAAATAGTACGTGATAGATATAATAAGTGATATAATAAGTTTCACCCACTAACCGGAAGATGTATCATGCGAAATTAAATGAATAAAACAAATAGAGTAAGATTTCTTGAAGAATATTTAAGCATGGACAATTAGCTTTAATCTTATGGAGTGAATCTAACAATCTCTAAAAAAAATAATCAATAGAATTGCGGCCTTTTGAATGAAAGTGTTTACTCGAAAAGAGAAGTTAAGGAATGAGTGATTGAAAGCACTAGGAAGGGATGGGATGGGATAATAATATATAATGGTAAAAATTATGCCAATGGTTAACTTATTGATGATGCATATGTTTTGAGAAGCTAATAGAAGAGCAGCATTAGCATAATACTCATAAATACCACTGCAGTAGATGCACAATAATACTTGGGTAGTTGAGGTTAATATGGTTCATTTGAGCTTGAATGGTTCAATATCTTTTCTTCACGTTATCTTTGCTTTGCTTTTTGTCTGCGCAGTTTCAAAAGTGCATTTTCTCTTTTCTATTCTCCTTGTTTTCTTCCCTTCATTATTCCCTTTGAAATGAGTGGAATCCGTCTTATGGTCAGGAACTATCAAAGTATCGTGACTAAGACAAACTAAAACATCTTCAAGCTTCCCCCCAGGCAACTCTTATTTTACTAATTATACTTTTTTCATGTTAGTACAAAGGGGAAAATCTGTCACCTTACAATCAAGAGTGACTAATGTACAACTAATGTATCTTATCCAAACTACTTTAATGCATTGGTAGCTAGTAATTGAAACTAATGTGTTTTGTATTTTTGGTGACGTTTTTCACCTTGACTATCAGTTAAGGTACCCTGTATGAATATTTGGTGGCGCCAATCTAGCGATAACACGTAAATGAAGCAGCGAACATAAATAATGTTGTCATTTGAGGATCTTGAAGGACGTCAGTGTTTCTGTGTGACTTCGAGTGTCGAGGGTGATTGTTTCTTTACATATATTAATATCATATAATGCATTTTTGCCAACGCGTTAACCATTTTATAAATACTAAAAGCTAATGAAGATACAAAAGAGAAAAGTCTTGAACGACCTATTATCTTGAGTAGATGAAACAGCCACATGAGAATTATTTTAAACTTTCTCTTTAATCATTTGAGTATTCTTTCGTTTACTACTTCATTTAAACTTCTACATTTAAACCCTTTAAGGTTAAAAAGCAGATGAAAATCGTCCTACAATTGTGGGCGCAGATAGGTTTCGAAAAAATTGAGCGTGCGGACGCTTAAGCAAATTAAAATCTCTCTCGACCCAATATCATAAAACCTATTTACGATACGTATCAACTACAATAACAATGATATTTTTATATTTATATATACAAAAAATAACATGAACAATAACAACAGTTATAAGCAAAAATAATATATAGGCTTTTCTGGATTGGCTTTCGTGACTACTCTTGTTTATCACTAAGGAAATCTTTGTGGGATATGGTGGCACGTAAAGCATCACATGCCGACTACAGATTGATATGTTCTGTTTGCTGTTATCGCTCGAGTCAGTTGTCATCAATACTTAACGTTAATTATAGGGATTATAGACAAGATGTTTTTATATTCCTTGATATTATTGAAGTGTGATTAGAAAGTGACAAAAATACTAACGTGCTAAAAATTCAAGTTTCAAGTTTTAACTAAGTATTTCTTCAGCGATCCCTAGAAAAAGTTCGGATGATCTTGAAGAGCTGTAAAAAGCCAAAGCAATTATAGATTACATAGTGTCAAATCTAATGAACTAGCGTCTTAAAAGAATTTCTAACAATCCTTCCGATAAACATCTTATAATCAAAACACATTTTCGGAAAAAGCGAACGAGAGACAATGTCGATAAGATAGAGTCTCGATGCTAGTTCACCTAGCATTTCAAGAACATGTTAAAGACTTCGCCGTAATTAGGTATGCGTAGACAAATGGTCGTAGCAATACTTCAAAATGTTATGCACTCCACATTGTCATTAGCTAGCCTCTCTGACTAGCCATGGTTACTGAAAAACACGGCAAAGATCAAGGCAACTCGCAACAACACAATCATCAGTGTATATATTTATCTTCATAATACTTGACAAGCCTCATAAGATATCTTACGTGGGCACCTCCTTTAATAATCAAGGGGAAATACGAACTCTTTCACTGAGGGCTAGTCAGCTTTGAAGCTCAAGAATTCATTTCAAGTCAAGGAGAAAACAAGCTCATGTACTAGAATAACTAGAAGTTTAAGCGAAAATGGTTGAACAAGAATAAGCTTTATCAAGGTGTGACATATTACACCGTCATCTGAAAATTTTAAAAGTAATTCATAAAAAACTGCTATAAAGCGAGAGAAAATCACAGCATTTAACTATTTTTAAGTTGATAGAATATTTCTTTGTTTTCATGAGAATATGAGTCAAAGGTATCAGCCGTTCAGACTACGCGGCCTGTTGACTTTCTTCGTACAACAGCTGTATCGGCTAACTTTCTAGCTTCGTTTCGTTGAGATCTTATTATGACTTCTTTCCAGTTACAGCTTTAATACGCAGTGTTCTAACTAACTTTCGATTAATGTATTAGAATTACATAAATAATAAAGAGTCGTGTTTTTTTTTTTGTATTTGTTTTTTGTTGTTGATGTTGTATACTCTCCCTTAGTAAAGTCAAGATATTGAAAAACTATTGATTAGACTTAAGAGTAATTCACAATCGTTATATTAAAATAGCACGACGATATGTTATTATTATCAATGAAAGAAGAAAACATACCTTGCTTCTCTAGCTCGGTTTTGGAAATTCTGGAAATGCTATCGCGATGTGTCTTGATTTACCCCTATACAATAACATCTACGTCTGCTTTTTTTAAAGTCTCCCCTTATTTAAAGTAGAACCAAAAGTTCCCCTGATATACTACTTACTTAGACTCTGTTTGTGTAGATAGGCGAGGAATCCCTTGACCTCTTTATATACAAACTTTAAAAATCTCTTTAATCTTAAAGATTTTAAGACTCCTCAAATTCTCAAATGTCTGAACAGCTCTATTGCTAGAGCTAACTACGTTAAAACTACGTTTTTCACGACCAGCCTTTAATTAACAGCCGTCATAACTGTACAGTGGTAATTGGATTAAACACATGCGTGAATTAATGCATATCACGTTTTTCTGCAAATTATTGTGTTCTGTGACGTAGTTTCTTTTAAAGCTCTATTTTTAGCTTCCAGTTGAAAATGTTCTGTATCTCGATGGCGTTGGCTAATGTGCCTCATGAATTCAACCAATTAGTGAAAATATGCCGTCCATTTTTCAGACTATTTGCCGAAGTTCGGCGACAGTCAGTCAAAGATTTTTAAAATATATATTGACCATTGGTATTTAATCCGTTCCTAATTAGTGAATCTCTGCATTATACTTTTGTAAAGCATAGAAAAATAATGATTTATAATTAAAACGTAATTGATTCTGGCTTAGCCATCTCTTAAACGCTATATTTCATTCAGTTTTAAGGAGTAGAATTTGTCCCAACATGCATACATATGAGAACTTTTCTTGACTTGTATCTTTATTGCTGTAGGGGAATTTGTAGTACGTAGTAGAGTACAAACACGATAAGTGTCCAACATAAATACCACTAAATACTGCTAAAGTATGCTAATCCTATTGTTTTCTATTGTGTAATTAGCACTATTTACTACTTAATAGTGCAAAGTGTTGCACATTTTTAGAGTTTGTACTCTAATATTATTCGTGTGAACTTGGGAGCTGTATTTCAAGAAAAAAGAACTCTAACGTACAACGGAGTAAGTGTTAGTCCCTCTGACTACTCGGTAATTGGATTGGAAACATGCATGTCGGCACGGCTTTCCCAAGGGCTGGCCTGATGATATGGATTTAGGGACAAATCAATTTTACTGTCACACTTTATATATGATTAGATTTAAATGCGCTTAAAGTGCCTATCACCCTTCTGACAATATTCTCAGTATTGATTCTACATGGGGTAAGATGTTGAATAACCTGAAAAAATTATATAGTTTGAGTGCAGCTTCTTTAAGTTATAAAGGTTTTTCCACGCCGTATGCTAATGCTGTGACGTATGAGGAGTAATCATTTAATATACAAAACGTTACTGGCACAGATAAATAAAATTTCAAATATGTCATTGTTTTCCCCATTTCTCTTATAGAAATGATTGAAAGTTAGTTTTCCCATAGAAGCCGTTGTTTCGAATTACGAGGAACCACAAATAACCAAAAATGCCTCCTCATACGTCACAGCATTAGCATACGGCGTGGAAAACCCTTCAGAACTTCAAGAAGCCGCACTCAAACTATGTAATATTTTTATGTTATTCAACATCTTACCCCATGTAGGATCAATACTGAGAATATTGTCAGAAGGGTGATAGGCACTTTAAACGTTAGAGATATAAAAGCGAAATGAACTTATAAAGAATTCTTGACAAACATAGAAACGGGGTAAAAATATATCACTGACTCTAACCGTAATAATAATAATGATCACAACGATAACAATAAAATAATAATAATAATAATAATGATAATGATAATAATAATAATGATAATAATGATAATAATGATAATAATAATAATAATGATGATGATGATAATGATAATAATAATAATGATGATGATAATAATAATAATGATAATGATAATAATAATAATAATAATAATAATAAATATTGATAATAATAATAATTATTATAATAATAATGTTAATAATAATAATGATAATAATAATAATGATAATAATAATGATAATGATAATAATAATGATAATAATAATACATAATGATAATAATAATAAAACAATAATTAAAAAAATAAAGTAATAATAATAATAGTAATAAATAAATAATGATAATAATAATAAAATAATAATAATAATAATAATAATGATGATAATAATAATAATAACAATAATAATAAGAATAATAAAATAATAATAAATAAGAATAATAAAAATAATAATTAATAATAATTAATAATAATAATAAAATCTATAATAACGTTAATAAATATTATATTTAAAAGTGAATCTAAGTAGAAGACTTTATGGCTCCTTGGACAGTGTCAATGTCAATATCACAGTTATGTATGTCATAAAGTGTTCGCCTTTTTGTCCTTGAACCTCTCAAACATACAAGGGCAGAACGCAGAAGAGCAAATATTTTAGCACGAATCCAAGAGATTGTTTTTGCGTATTGTTCCCCTTTCTTGTGTGATATCTTGTCGGCCAAATGACTATGATATGCGTGGCACTCGCTACCCATCCCCCCTATAGCCGTGAATACCAATGTTGTAAATGAGCCATGCTCGATGTCTATAGCCCTCTTTGAGTAATAATGATAATAATAATAATAATGATAATAAAAATAATAGTTATAATAATAATAATGTAAACATATTATGTTTTCCAAATTCCATCTTAAATCTTGCTATAAATAGGCAATTTACGATAAGCTACTTGAATCTTTTACATTTAAGTACATGAAAAATACTAAAAACATTAATTATACTTTTTTTTTCTTCACATTTAGTTGTAACGCCAAAGTTAAAACTTCATCAAGTCAGGGTTATCCCAGATTTTGTTTCTACAGCAAAATATATAATAGGTTGTTCGAATAGCAATGTTCATAATTTTCCTTATTACATATTTACGTTGGTTTTTGTCCAAACCTACATTTTCTAACATTTCAATAAATGTTGCACAATCATTAGAAAATACTCCGAGGGAACTTATTAATAATAATAATGATAATAATATTAATAATATTTATAATAACGTTAATAAAGAGATTATGAATATAAAATAACAAATATGTACACATTTTTTATTTATAGATAAAAACATATTAAAATATAAAAAACATTTAAAGTTTTTTAAATATATATATATATTTAAAAGTGAGTCTAAGTAGAGGACTTAATGGCTCCTTGGAAAGTGTCAATGTAAAAAAAGCAAAAGAGATAATAGCAATGAAACAAATGAATAAATTAGAAAAAAAGCAAAACCAACCGCGTAAAACTTCAATTCACCATTTTCCATGCATGGGTTCACTGGTCAAACACAAAGCTTTCAGTCGAGGTTGCAAGGTTCAAATTTGAATAATCCTTTGAAAGTACCTTGGCGCCTCGCTTGAGCGCTTTGTGTCTGACCAGTGAACCGATGTATGGAAAATGGTGAATTAACCAAGGAAGATATAAACGACGTCACGATCTACTAAGTCACGTGATCGATATCATTTATTACACTTGTTGATAGGAGGAGAGTGTGAAACACTCTTAAATAAAAAACGTTGATACGAAGAGATTTGTAAGAAAGAGAAGTAAAAGTTTAACCATGATTTAAAACATGTCTGGAATGTTAAACATCGTGTTCTGACCAATCACATGCGGTTAACTCAGTTGGTAAGAGCGTCGTTCTGTTGTGCGGAAGGTTCGAGTCCCGGCCGGACCAACACTCAGGGTCATAAAGTAGCTGAGGAGAAGGTGCTGCCCTTTGTAACATCTGCCGTTAGACCTTCAAGTGGGTCGGATAACTACTTAACTGAAATGGCGGTCCCGTCTGTCCACACGTCAGTGGCGGAACTTTAAGTTCCGTTACTATCTAGATAGTAAATTAGGTGATTAGAGCCAATTTTTTTTTCAAACATCGACTAAACAAAAGAACATTATACACAGTTTAAGAAACGGAACCTTCCTTTAAAAATTTTTGGATCCGCCACTGGTCGTCATTGCTAACCAACATCGGAGGGATGTAAAAGAACCATTGAGGACGTAAAGACACCCTGGCAGTGACCACCCTCAGTGCCTATACACCTCATAACTAACCACCAATCGTTCACAACTCATTGTAACGCGCCTTTGAACATATCCATATTGAATAGAGCGCTATGTCAAATATTATAATCATCAGTAATCATTCGGGAATGAATTCATTTCTAATTAACTATGGCATGTGATTGGTTCGAACACAATACTATCATTCCAGACATATTTTAGTGTTTCTTCGTTTGACTCCAATGAGAAAATTGAATATACTCCATCACAAATTCTACAAAAAATAAGATCCAGCTTTGAAAAGTGAGTATCCTTCATCGGGATTCAATTGTTAAAAATAATGAAAGTTCTCAGAATTCAGTGTATCGTTGTTAGATCAGATATTTTATGAAGTATCTTACTGGGGCTATTGATTGGTTGCAAGCATTCCCAAGAGAGTCAAATTATTATTGTTAGGTATCTTTATAATTATTATGTTTGTTATTATCATTTTCTTTAACATACACACTCATGACTACATTCGAATATTCTATACACACAACTCTCATTTCACATGTTGATTTTTATGGGGGAAGAGCACTTTTAAAGTAGGTTAGCCTGCCTGACTGTCTAAATATGTCCAGCTAATGACAAACTGACAGAACCTGTTGTGATAGAATGGATAAACAACTGACAGACCGGCTCCTAACTCATTACACTCCCATTAAAACCGTTATTTGGCGATGCAGTCGGCGATGCAGTCAGACAGAAAGGCACATGCATAAGTAGCAACAGCATAAATGACGAAAGAAAAAAGAAAATATTTCCATGAATCCTTTTCGCCAGTCAAAGCAATGTCCGTCACTAGGCAAACCAAACAATAGAAAAAAATAAACTAAGAGGATTTGAATCCGACGCGTTCTCTTTTCTTCATCAAAAGTCATTACACCTTAATCTTGCTTATTGATGATGTTTACTTGTGTTGTCATTCTTGCATGTTTGCATGTAAACGTTATCTTATTGTCATACTATTTTCCAGGGGAGGCAAAGGCATTTTATGCATATTTATAACTTCCTCTTATGGTTATCTCAAACTTAAAATAAACTTAACGATAGTTTCGGCTTTTAGCGCAAATCATTCCAAAGGAGAATTTGTGGTCAAAATACATAAACACATCCAGCCTTGGCCGGAAACTATTAAACCAAAAACGCGGGGAGATCAAAGAGGTTAGTCGTCAGTACATCTCAAGGGAAAAACAATTTAGGTTGAGCTAAATGAGAAACACTTATCTATTTTGGACTTAATGGCTTTAAAAGACTGTTACTTGAAACAATTTGACTCGATCCTTACAACGCAGTAAGTAATGCCACGATAAAGACATGGGATATTTCAGTTTTGACACTAAGGGGATTTTTTACCATGCCTTTGGGCCACTTTCGAACCATATTACACAACGGATAATCTCTTCATAAGTCTAATATAATCTCCAACAATATGAATATAGGACAAATATCCTGAAATACGATTGAGAAAAATGTCTTATTCTTATACCAGATAATCTATCTAAATCAGTAAACATCATTTTTTCCGAAAACAGAAAACATAATATAAATACTCAATCACAGATTCTACTAAGAGTCTTTTGCTCACTTTTCGTTTCTCTTGATGAATTAGATTAGATTAGAATTAGACCCATTATCCATTTGTTTCGTCAAAATAGGGATTTTTTATCGATAAAGTTCAAATTGTTTTTTAGTGGGTATTGCCAAAAATACTCAATTTGTTTTGCTTGAATGTATTGTCGTTCTTTCCCATTTATTAGCTTCCTATATTTATTTCACAATTTCACACGCTATTTAAGATAATTAACCAGTATTACAATGAAAATTCTCCTATGAGCCAAACCAATTCTATGCAACGATTTTTTTTCTATTTTTTTAGCAGAAAGTCTAGCCAACAGGTGCGAAGACCCAGCCAATTACTTATTACCGTCAAACAACCGATGGCCTCCTAAGACGTTGTAGTTAGAGGAGTCAAATCAAAGTGATAGCTTGACGTTTTTATTAAACTATATGGATGTTGATAGACTACTAACTAACCGATAGTCTAGTACAACGTTACGTTAACTTACCTTTCATACCAAGACTTTGGTTTCCAAAGTGGCCAGAATTAATTCTAGCTGTAAATGAACATTCAAATAAAGTTTTTCTGGTCTTGAAAAAGACGTGATGTTACCTCCCTCTGACTATTCACCAGCAAGTGTTTCAAGCACCTAATGACGTACAACATCTATTATCGGATGACTGGCCGTAAACTATTGCACATGCGCAGTCAGCCTCCCCTAAAAATATCATTGTGTCAGTTCAAGTGCGATTTAAATTTATAACGGCATCATCAATCGTTACTTTCTGTCTTTAACCAGCAAATTTCAACCAGTCATGACATCAGTTGGCTGTGGTTCTTTTTTCCAAGTCGACCAACTTCATTTCCGAGGAGTCTTTTAAGTCAGGCCATTTATTCAATCCCATTAAAACTAGAGTATGTCAAGATCTTTATGCAATGCAACCACTTAACAAATCTATCAGTGTTGGTGTTGATTATACAAATTCATACATCGAAAATTTTAATTCATTTTGTTCTCCAAAGAATCGAAGGCAACATTTTACCGACCTTTTATCCTTCATTCTTTTCGAGATAATACCTCGCGTAATTCTGAATGATTGAAACCAATATCCAACATTGAAAAACGTGATCTTGATACTTGAAATAGGACAGAAAAGTTAACATGAAATGCTTTAGAGATATCCTAAATACATTACAGAACTTTCTTTTATATTTCATTGAAATTACTAAATAATTTGGTTTGTAATATTTTGTAGTTTATGTATGTCACATCATTGTCAAGGTTTTGTTTTATTATTTGATATTCTGTTGCCCAATATTAGCTTCAGTCACGATTACAGCCATCTTAAGAGCTTCCGCTTATGTATCATCGTCCATCTTTAACCCAATCTACCTTTTAGTTGAACCAAGACAATAGATTAGGGGCTCTTAAAACTCTCGCAAACACCTCGAGTTGTCTATTACTGACGTCTTGCAAACTCGGTAAATATATTAACGCTTAAAGTGGAATACAAACACACTTTAAGTCAAGTGTTAAAATGCTTTCTTGATCTTAAAATGTTTTTCTAACTTGGTCACGTTCTACTCGGCCCAGCATTTTCACTGTCGCGGATAGTTCAGACCGCGCGAGCCTAGTATATTGCTGTGTGGCAGGTCACTTATCTCAGACAAGCGATAATGTGTTTCAAAATATTCCTCTTAGGAATTGAGTGCTTTTTCGTAATTGCCATAAGTCAAAAGTCGTCCGTTCCAATAAAAAACTTTTTCGTTTGATGTTGTTTTGTTTTACTCGTTTATTATATAGTAGACAACTCAACAAATCAGGCGCTTTGTGTTGTACAAAAGATCCCGCTGTGATCTGTATTGAGTTAGCTGGCGACAGCTAAAATGGCGATCAACAGGGTGCCCAAACATTGGTATTTTATTGCTGTCATCTCTTCGAATTCCAATTGGACTACAGAAGCGATAAGACAAGTGCTTTCGATCTCTAAGATCACAGTCTCATCCAACTTTAACCAGGCTGATCCGATATAGTCTTAGTGCTGTCTTTGTTCTCGTGCAGGCTGTTGTTCCGTTTAACGGTTAAAGCGTGCAAAATCAACTCTGTTTGGCTAACTCTGTCCTTGACTCGCACAAGATAGGTGCACTATCTTACTGGATTCTGTGGGGTTTGAAAATAAGGTGAGTTGGCGCTGTCGTAACACTGCCTAAGCAACATACGTAATTACCTGGAGTTTACCCAAAGAAGATTTAGATAAGTTATCCATGTTAAAATCTTAGGCACGACTACAGCACGCTGAAACTTCTTTCTCCATTTTACCACCAAGTGAAGATATTTAAGTCCCCAATATCATTAATTACTATAAAACTCTCTCTACTTACATCCTGGAGTAGTTTTCTCGAACTTAAAGTGTTTTACAAATTGCTTTTGAATGATGCTGTTTTGGTTGGTTCATGTTGTGAGGCTCATCATAAGTTATGTGATCCAATCTAGTACTTCACTCTAAACACAATAAATGTTTTACTTTCCGTGATTACTCTACTTTCATCTCCGGCATTGGGTGGTATATAGGTGAACACATTAATGACAATTCTGTAATCAAACGATAAAAGAGTTTTATTTCTTGAATAGTATAGCAGTTCGTCAAGTAGCATTTATTCAACATCAATCGACTATCTTTCCTTAAAGAAAAAACAAAACAAAACAAAAAAACAGAAAAGCAAAATAATCCAGAGATAACAAAGTGCTATACCAGTGACGATTCCCTCATCTTTGCAAACAGTTTGTATCATGCAATTTGTGTCTAAAGAGAATTCAACAATGCCTTCTTCTTTGTTATCATTTTTATCGCTGGCTAAGTTCTCATGGCATCCTGTTGCTAACTGCGGGTTCAACCTGCAAATCTGTGCCATCCAGAAAAGCAACTGTTTCCCTTAAATTACAAATCCTCGTCAAATATCTCCCGGCCATTTCTATTTAAACGTCAAAACGGGCTGCATCCCAAATAGTACTTATTGATAATATTTTTCTATAATTATAAGTCAAAGATGAACCTGTCTTTTCAGTGGTGAAGTCATTGATATCGATGTTATAACATTACTAATATGATATTTTTAGATTGAGAATTATGTATAACTTATTTATATCTTATTTATATTTTATATTTATGCATTATATTATATTCATTTCTTTACCTTATTTTATGCACGTCCTCGCAAGTTTTAGCATTTAATATTATCATGTTTAAATATAGTCCATCCTATCATTGTAATTACAAAAAAAAAAAAAAAAAAAAAAGAATTCTACTCCAACAACCCTTCCGGGCTCAGGCAATTACCAAAGTAAATCAGTCTCTTTACCTAACGACTTTTATTCTTTGCATGTGGTTAACAGTTTCATTTTTTGTCGATAGCACTCTCTTGTTTAGCTAATCTATCAGATTGTCTCAATTATTATTATTATTATTATTATTATTATTTGGCTCTACTGCTTGTTAAACAGCCGTCGGTAATCTTTTTGTTTCTAAGTACAGTACTGAAAGGGTTTGAGTTTGATAGCAGTGCTAGATATACTCAATGCTGAATTTTGGATCGACAGTTTTCAGCTAATGACAACTTTTAAAATTGTGCCTCTCCTAACGATCAAGAAATGCCCTCTAGTGCCATCTGAGGTAAGGAATAACCGTTTAACCAATGACTGATACACTGATTGTAATGAAAGATGATCCAACCTAATACTTCCGTATACCCTGTTATATATAAACTTTGAACATGAAGAAAACCTGAAAAAGAAGCATAAATTCACAGAAATTTGAGAAATGGCCATCTAGGTCGTAGACAAGACTGAAGGGTATGAGTGTTATCGAATGCTATCAAAATTAATCCCGTCCGTCATTGTTTTTTTTTTCTTTACGAGGATAGCACTTAATTAGCCAGTGGCTAACAAACCTCTGACCCTTGTTCTATGATCGAATTGGAATCAGTTAAACTAACTTCCACCACTAATGGTACAGTACACCCATCCATTCATTTACTCTATCATCACATCACTGATGGTACAGTACACCCATCTATTCATTTACTCTATCATCACATCACTGATGGTACAGTACACCCATCCATTCATTTACTCTATCATCACATCACTGATGGTACAGTACACCCATTCATTCATTTACTCTATCATCACATCACTGATGGTTCAGTACACCCATCTATTCATTTACTCTATCATCACATCACTGATGGTACAGTACACCCATTCATTCATTTACTCTATCATCACATCACTGATGGTACAGTACACCCATCCATTCATTTACTCTATCATCACATCACTGATGGTACAGTACACCCATTCATTCATTTACTCTATCATCACATCACTGATGGTTCAGTACACCCATCTATTCATTTACTCTATCATCACATCACTGATGGTACAGTACACCCATCTATTCATTTACTCTATCATCACATCTCTGACTGTTAGAATCTTGCATTGCATTATTTATTGTATTATGCACTACTTGTTAATAAATGTGAGCCGTTGGTTTCATTTGAATCTATCAATATCAATGTTAGACTGTTGAGAATTCTCCCTATACTTGCTAGCTATTTGTAATCTTTCTTCTATTTGATAAGTACGTTTTGATTGTATTTGTAAGTGTATAAAACAACCAACAACTGGTAATTGAAGGCAATGATGACGTCATAATTTAAAATTAAATTTTACCAACTAATAGTTCATGATAGATAAAGCTGTAAGCCGTGTGGGATGGGCTCGGAAACTAATATTAGTTTTTTCAAAATCTTTTCTCAAAACTAAATCTTTATTGGCTATGAAAACCAGTAGAAGTCATTTTGTAAGGTCCCAGAGCTTACAAGCTTCTTAACAGGTGGATTGGCGTCTGTTTGGGGACTTTCCTTAAATTTCAAAATTTTGGAAAGAGAGAACATCTCTCTGATTAAATACTGTTCCAAAAAATATTCAAAGCGTTAAAGAAAATGTTTTATTCTCTATGAACGTGAATATCAAGAAAGGTGTCATATGTACCCTCACTCGCCCCCGTCCCAGACCCTACTCTACCCCAACCCATCTCACTACTTGCAAACCACGAAATAAACGGGGTTTATCAGATAAATTTCCAATTTTTAAAATCAAGGATTCAATCAAAATGTCAAATTCTAAGTTTTTTTCATGTGAGTATATTTGTTTCACTATGAAATTGCGTTTTGCATATGGATTGTCAAGTGTTATAAAAATTACTAGAACTAGCTACCTATTTGTTGACATTTCTTAGCCTTATCCAATCAATACTGTCTAGCAATAATTCTTCAACAAAACACAAGCCATCTCAATGACCAAGGTATTGAAAAGATAAGTGGTTATCTCGCTTCTTTGATTTAATGTCATCCAAGGTTCCTTATTTGATGACATCTTTAATAGTTCATAAGGTTTCTCTCACCGACACAGCTGAAAATATCACTTTCACGACTCAATCTGGACGCGAGTTCTTTTCTTTTTAAACTCAGATCCTGATAATTAACCCGGTTAGATCGTCTTTTCTATCCTATGAGAAGGTAAGAACATCACAGGTTCAATTTTACTGATTGTATTACGGGAAAGTAAGTTTTCTTCGTTGAGTATCAGTTTATTGAGCTGTGATGTGCGAGGAAATAAGTCTGTATACTTCAAAGTTAATGAATTTACTCATAGGTCGTAAAAGGCCGAGTAGTTCATCTCTACATCAATTTTTCCCTGTAATTCTGACTCCTAGGTGGCATGAAATTAAATGCAAATTCCTGTTTAAGACACAAAATTCATTGTCGTTTTTATTGTTTTTCGTCAAAAAGAAATTAAAAAATCAATCTACAACGGAAAAATTATGCTATTCGTTTAAAATATTACCTGCACCAACTGTTGGACCTACAATTTTTCTTTTTCATTATTTTTGAGTAAAAAGTGTCATTTATAGAGCCAAAGATTTGAAATTATGACACATCGAAGAGACATTTAAGTATAAAAAAGATGTTTTCTGATTGGTCGGTTCTCTAATGATTAATGATTGAGAGATTTCTCATGTTTGGGTGTTCTGAGATGTATAGAAACGAAGATCAGATTTTGATACTTATATCTTATGTGTTTTGTCTGAGAGCAGCTTCGTGCTCTAAATAAATTTTATTGAAATTGATATATTGCAAGGCAATATGGATTTAAATCATCACTGTATTGCCAATGACTGGCGCATCTTTTTTCTACATTTGGAGTAGTAAACAGAAAACCGAATAGAGCTCACTATACATGCAGAGTAGGGAATAAAGTCTTGAGATATGTAATCAAATGCAAAAATAACAAAATAATAATAATAATAATAATAATAATAATAATAATAATCGCGAATCACGAACAGCTAAGAAAAGACCTAATAAGAACAATTACAAATACAGACAGGGAAGTGAACTTTCTTATAGAAAAATGCCAGAAATGGATTTTAAGCCAGAACGTTAATATAGTCAAGAAGTTCTATGCATATTCATAAACTGGAGAAAGTATTGTGAAAAATGATGAACTTAACCAGCCTAGACTTAGTGCGCTTGTCAATGTAAACATGATGTATACAGGCAATATATAAAACTTTCCATGAATAATGATAATTTGAACTAACTTTCACAATGTCGGCAGCTCATTAGAATTAAGATCTAACCGATCCAAGCAGTGATAGCAATTGCCCTTTTCATACGAAAGAGTATGTTTGTTAGAATAAAACGTGATCTTTTTAAAAAGATGGAGAAATGTTTTTAAGAATGATAAGCCTCTTGTATGAGAGAACACATCATGCAAAACGAGGCCCCAAAAGGTTAGAACTCAGAAATCATATCAAAGCTCTCTAACTTTGATCTCCAATATCTTAGAGAGTTTAATTGCTCATACGATATTCTAAAGTTCTACGTTCATTTATTCCTTAAGTGTTCTTTGAGGTGGTGTGGGTTGTTTTAATGGGAGAAGTCATAGCTACCAGATTTTAAAATATTGTCAAATTGCATATCCCATCGCGTACAACCCTTGAGTCAAATAAAACATTACTTTTTGACTGATAAACACTGGATCATTTCCTTAGTTTTGATATGTCCTATTAATAACAATATAAATTAAGGGTGATCAAAGAACTGAAGGTGCGGTCAGATTTAATGTGTCTTCGAACGGTGGGGCCACCGGAGTGTGTGGAAAGGCGAGGGAAAAAAAGGCGTCGCTCAAATCCTTTATCGTAAGTACATACACCACAAAAATAGAACTGCTCTGCTAGCATGAGCTCATTTTGCTATTCAATAGCTATTTAAACAAAGCGATAAAAAGGGTAGGTCATTCCAAGGCTCAACGAATTACTTACTGTAAGGCATTTGAACACCGAAGTGGTCAGTGTTGGAATGGCGATACTATTTCCTTTAGTTCCGAAGACTTTTTTTTGACTGCATAAATAGTTGATGTGCACTAGTATCCATTCTTCAGTCTTCAGTTGACGACGAGTAGTTCCCAGGTTTCTGTAAAATAAATACAACGCAAAGTAAAAAAAAAAAGAAGTTTCCAACGCTATCACAACTCCGGCTAGCACGTGCCCTTCGTGATCCGAACAAGAACCGAATAATCGAGCAGTTGCTGCTCTTCTTCGCGTGATGATCTAAAGACATGTCAAGTAGGTTGCTCAATATTTCTATTTATTAGCCTTATTGTGTTCTTTGATTGTTTTAGGTCTGTTTTATTTTTGATCTATACTATATCCCCTACAATAACTGCTGTTGTAAACAAGTTTATAATGTAAAAGAGATAGAGCCATAGTTTTCAGTATAAGATACTGGCTTCTAGGTGTTTTCTAGAAAGACGACAATTATATATCACAAACGTTACTGCTGAAAACAGTTTACCCCTTTATTTTTTGATTCTGAAATAGAAAGAAAGAAAGAGATAGAAGTTAGTGTAAAAACTGTTTTGGTAAAATGTACAAAATCTAGTGAGAGAAATATAATGCCATTTAAGAAATTTAGAAGTTGAATTTTGCTTGTCATACTGATTTGAATTCAGTAATACAAAATCACTTTTTTCCTATGTTTTCTCATTTTACCTTTCCTATTGCTTTAGCAATTGCATACAGGAATTGGAGTATTCAGTAAATTAGCTCAATGGATAATTTGAAATATCTCGATAGTTGGATGACTAGCTTTGGTATATTGATCGACAAACAACGAAAGATTTTTGTCTAATTAAATGTCCAGCAAAATGCTCATTAAAATTAAGAGTTTTATCGTAAAAAGATAAAGAAAACTCAATCCCAAATGCTCGAAATTTCTCTCATAAATACTTAATACAGTGTGTTAATGGTTTAATCATCAAAAAATCTAGTTGAGGTAATTATTTAGTCAAATATCTTCCTCGAATTATTGTGCGGCTGATAATATCAAGAAGTTACGACAGGTTTAGTTCATATTTTTCCATGACACTTGAATATTACCTTCTAGAAAGTCAATCCAAAGTAAGGTAATTTCATTGATCCAATAAAGTGGTTGGATTTTATTTATTTTCTAGCGGAGTTCGACAGCATGTTTTATGTTTCCGACTGTTGGATCTCTGTAGTTCTTTGATATTAGAAAAATCAAAGTATTTTAGAGGAAATACTAATTATTCCAGGATCAAACACATCAGAACAGTTCTCCTTCGATCATGGAGTGTCAGTCTCTGTACACTAAACATAAAGAAGAAAGACTAGAAAGAGTTATTCAATCGCTTTGTTTACGTAAGAACACTCTTTGTTTTTATTCCTTGTCTTTTTTTGTTAATTGGAAAACTTTTTTTCAATATGACAAATTGCAGACCCGTTGAGATAACGATCCTGTAGAGTTAAAACAATACGCGATAATAAACTTTAGGATATATCTAAAGAAGATATGGTTCCGAAGTATAAATTATCAATCTTTTAAATTGTTTTTCTTTGTCGCATTAGAAAAGATATAAACTTATCTCGCCAAACAATAACAAAATGAAATAGGTTCCATAAATTTGTAAAATAAATAAATACAGTTGTTTCATCATCAATCTGACCGACAAACTAACCGCAAATCTAAAAATTATCGAAATTCCAGAATAACTTAAATGAACGTCAAATTCTTAATCGAAAAGTGAAGTCATTAGTTGGTATCGTGAGACTCATCTTATCTGTAATTATATTAAAAAAGAAAACTCTGCAATATAACCCAAAATCAGTCACCCTTGATTATAAAACTGTTTCATTGTCATCAATACCATCACAAGGACTGTTTCTTTTTGGCTAAATTGAACAAATAGTCCGTGAGTCTTATTGGTTCACTGATGTGTGGCGTCATTGGTTGACTTTTTTCGGGATTGTTTATTGACCTTACGCTTTAAGGTGGCAGATTCATATTGTAATCGGTCTTAGGTAAGATTTGGACTCCAAATGTCCAGATAGGGCCTTATAATGTGCACTGGAGGTAATCTCCTACGCAAGCCTTTTTAGTTAAATCACATTTAAAGGAATGGTTTTTCGATATCCCAACTCTCCGAGATATCTTGGTATCTACTTGTCGTCTTTATTAAATGAATTCTTCGATTTGTCAACAACTTTACACAAATCCTTTTAATTATAAAGCATTGGCTCACTTGTCTACGAGAGTGAATATAACGGGTCTAAAAGTGCTGTACTTTTTTAGGTGTCCTTTAAACATTGTTTTTTGGGGTAGAGTTACCACGTTTACCTTGAAATTGGTCGAACTGATGTTTTTCCCTCGATCACCGACGACTAGTTTCTAGACGAACCACTTATGAGCTAAGCAAAGACGTAAGATAAAGCGGAATCAACTTATCTACTGTTCGTTCGCATTTCAGATTCATTTTGTTTCGGGTGTTTCAATAGGGTCCTTCAAATGTAAGATCAGTCATTTTGTGCTTTTTATTGCAAATGAGATTACTATCGTCCTTTTGCAGATAATGTTAGCTATGAGCAGATAATGGAAGTCATCCTTGGATTTCTATTTGCAGTGAAAGGAAGACTTCGTATAATATTTAATTACCAACTGTTTGTATCAAGAGGTCTGCTTCTAAAAATCCCGAGTAGTTCCTCTTTTCCGTCCTTTCTTCCTCGCAATTCTCCTTCATCTAGGTTCTAATCTAATATAAAAAGCTAAAACATTGCGGTTCGCAAACAATTACTTAAGGTTACTCTTGGTTTTTTAATTTTCCCGAAGAGCTTTCAAGGCTATGATTGTTTATTTAATTTTTTCCCCCTCAGTTCATTGTTTGCTTAACGCTTAAAGTACTTATTCCATTTTTTATTCCACTTTCTTTTCAGAGTGAGGATATCAACGAGAAGCTAGCATCAGTTTGGTCGTCATAATAGGATTGTCGTTGAGTTCAAGCGGTTTTAGAATTGATTTCCGGCTTCAAGGACAGCTTTTCCACAATCAGGAAGTTTCTCTGGTATCGTAGCTACAGGTGTACAAGCAAGTAGAAAGAACACCACCTTTTCAAAAAGTATACAAGCTGACCATGAGCAACAATACAACCATTACTATTCCCATTATAGTCCCAGCACCACTTCCCTTGCTCGTATGCTGGTCAATAATCGGTTTCGTCTCGACCATCCTCAACATCTTGGTCTGTGGTATTGTTGCCGTTAATGCTCGTCTGTTGACCGTCACTAATTCTTTCGTTGTTAGTCTATCGACATCAGACTTACTTGTAGCGGGAGTTTTTGTTCCTATCTACATCGTTGAAGAATATTCTTTGACAAAGGTCCACACCAGTGGTTACATCATAGCATTTTTGCTGCTCGCTTCCATCTTTAATCTTTGTGCTGTCACGTATGAAAGGTTTGTAGCTTTGACCAAACCGTTTGGGTATCGTGCAATAATGAACAAGAGAAAAGTAGCTTGTATCATCGGTGCCTCGTGGGTTTTGCCATTGATTATTTCTCTTCTTCCCCTCGCTTGGAATGCCGATCACACTACCAAATACCACCGAACCTATCTGATAACAGTAGTTATTCTCTTTGTCCTTATCCCATGTATCGCCATGATCTGGGTTTACGCCCGCCTCCTTAAGATCGTCAGGAACTTTATCCAAAGGAATAGGCGGAGGACAAGCTATGGGAATAAAACAGGGGAGCGCGCAGGAACAGAGGAAAAGGCAGCACGGGTATTCGCCATTATCCTTGGAATGTTCTTGCTTTGTTGGCTTCCCTTCATGTACATCAATGTCTGCCAAGCATTCCAGCTGTATCATCTCATTTCAAATGGCCTCGCATATGCCTCGTTCTTTACTCTTCTCATCAATACTATCCTAGATCCCTTGATTTTTGCTTTCCTTAAACGCGACTTTAAGGAATGTATCTTCAAGGGGAAGACCAGATGGCTATCTTCCATTACATCAAGGAGCGGCCACGAACTAGAGGAACTCTCACCTACCTGCTTAGAGCCGTTGTAGATCCGGAGGCAATACCCATTACTCCTAGACTAATGGATTTTTGCATTTCTTAAGCGTTACTTTAAGGAATTTATCCTCAATGGGAAAACCAGGTACCATTATTCCATTACGTCACGTAGCGGCGGCTGCGAACTATAAGAACTATCGCCTACCTACTTAGAGCCGTTGTAAGTAGTGACCAGAGATCTAGAGATATCCATGTGACTCAATTTTCCTGGGATCAGAAGTTTGCAGAGAATTGCCTAAATGTCGTACAACAGTTAATCTGTTCCTCGCCATCGAGCTAATAATGGCATATAATAATATAATGGCATATTCACTCGTATACTGATTTTCTTACGTATATATTTTTGGGCGCGCAGAACAATTATTTAAGAAGAACAATCTGCTATCACTTATCCTACTTGGACTCGCGGATATCGAACTAGGAACCTTACTGGACGAAATATAAATTCTGACAACATAATATGCCAAAGATATATATTTGAAAGCTTGATTTCTAACTATTTAAAAGAAGTGCATGTACTGGATACTGACCATGCATTACACTATTAGAGACGTCTACTGACCATGCATTATACTATAAGCGACGTCCACTGACCATGCAATATCATTATACTGTTAGATATGCGTTCTGATCATGCATTATACTATTAGAGACGTGTACTGGCCATGCATTATACTATTAGAGACGTCTATACGGACCATGCATTATACTATTAGAAATGTGTACTGACCATGCATTATACTATTAGAGACGTCTACTGACCATGCATTACACTATTAGAGACGTGTACTGACCATGCATTATACTATTAGAGTCGTCTACTGACCATGCATTAAATCATTAGAGAAGTCTAGTGACCATGCATTATACTATTAGAGTCGTCTACTGACCATACATTATACTCAATTAGAGACGTGTACTGACCATGCATTTTACTATTAGAGACGTCTACTGACCATACTAGTTCTCTTACTAGTTATCATCCACCTGACCATGCATTGTACTATTAGAGACGTCTACTTACTATGCATTATACTATTAGAGACGTCTATACGGACCATGCATTATACTATTAGAAATGTGTACTGACCATGCATTATACTATTAGAGACGTCTACTGACCATGCATTACACTATTAGAGACGTGTACTGACCATGCATTATACTATTAGAGTCGTCTACTGACCATGCATTAAATTATTAGAGAAGTCTAGTGACCATGCATTATACTATTAGAGTCGTCTACTGACCATACATTATACTCAATTAGAGACGTGTACTGACCATGCATTTTACTATTAGAGACGTCTACTGACCATACTAGTTCTCTTACTAGTTATCATCCACCTGACCATGCATTGTACTATTAGAGACGTCTACTTACTATGCATTGTACTATTAGAGACGTCACTGACCATACATTATACTCTATTAGAGACGTGTACACGACCATACATAGTACTATTAGTCCACAACATGAAAATGTAAAGGGTACAGGGGTTATCTGTTTGTTTAATTTAGACTTTGCTTCAATAATTTATCAATATTATCAGTCATCACAATTGTTTTTGCCAAGTTGCATCGTTTCATTAGCTAAGATCCTATTTTCGAATTAGCCAAATACAGCAATGTTACTTGGTCACAGACTCGTTTATGCAGGGTCAACCTCATTTCACACTTTAAAAATTGCACAGACATTCGCAGGAAGCATGAAAACGTTTGAAATACTTCCATAGGAAATCAATGCCTGCTAACCCGCCCAAAGAATAGAGAATTGGAAACTTGAGCGTATTGCTGGGTTACACTTGACATCATTTCCTACCCGTAGGTAATGTTCATCAGCTGAGGCCCCGTCCACACGTATATCCGGAAATTGTCGTATCAGCAAATTTTTTTTTTTGCGTCTACACGCACTGTATTCGAATCGTTTTCACCGTCCACAAGTATTCGTTTTCGTAAAATTTGCGGATATGGACACAAAAATTTGCGGATCACAAATGTTTCAATAGGATTCTTTCTGGCTGATAGTGTTTGACCACCATTTGGAGCAGATAATGAGATTTACTTTTATCAGCTGAGAGAAACCCCTGAATTGATCTCTGACGCATACTAATAGCAAAAGCTCACGGCAACTAGCATTTTTAATCCACCAAAGTGTCGTAATCGTTCCCCCCCTAAAAACAGAAGAAATTATACGTAACTATACATCTTATCTATTGTAATGCAATATGGAATACAATAATTTATTTTAGATAACTATTACAGCCCCCAGCTTAGGTCATTATGAGATCCTTCATTGTATGGGGTATGAACGAAGTGATAACTTGTATATCAGCAGGTCTATATAGTTGAATATAAAGAATGATTTTTAATAACATAAATAAATGTAATAAGGATAAAATAAAGTTAAATTATTGTATTATCAACAGGGGTGCAGCTAGAAATAAAATGACATTTAAACGATATTGTAGGTCATAGGAGCAGGGGAGCAGGCGTAGCTCAGTCGGTTAGCGCGCGGACTCCTGACCTAGAGGCCTATCGTTCGATCCTCAGGGACTTCCTGTTTCCATTGTCACCATCATGCGATAAATCAGTTATATTTACCACATCGTATGATGCAATACGATATTTAATATTAGCATTATCATTTATTTATTAATTTTTTTCTCGGATCATTAGCAGCTATGCTAGAGGCCTAGCAAGTCTCATTTAAAACCGAGGGTAAATAAAGTTTATCTATCTATCTATCTATCTAAAGGGTAGAGAGCGCACCTTCGAGCGCATCGAGATTTGGACACCTACTCCCCGCGTGATCCAAGTAAGACATATTACTCCTCTACCTTTTTTGTTTTTGAATTGATTTTGTTTGCTTGTCCAGCCAGACACCCATATGGGCTGTTAGTGCCAGAAGGAATGGTAAAGACCACAGGCAGCCCACTTTCTTGTTCTGTGGTGTTCTTGTGTTTAAATGTAAACGGTATTTTTTCGTAGCGTGTAAGATTTAGTACTTTTAAGAATAAAAACGACTTTCCTTGATAGCATGACGAACTCGATAACTCCATAAAAACGCACCAAACGGGCTTCAAAATTAGCAAAAAATCAAAAGATACAACAAGCTATCAAGGATAGTCGTTTATATCAGGGCTGGATCCAGGAATTTGTTCAGGGAGGGGTGCATCGCACAAGGTTAACCCAGGGAGGGGTGCACCCCTTAAAATCAAAGGGGGAAAACATCATTTTGTATTGGTTATCTTCGAAGTATAGGGGCACAATGTCGAACCAGGGAGGGTTGCGCATCCCCTGCACCCATCCCCTGGATCCGCCACTGTATATTACCGTTAATATTCAGCACTAAGCACAACAGAACAAGAGATTGGCGGCTGTACCCTTCCTGTGACCCTTAAAATTCGTTATGGGTTGCCTGTGGTTGTTTAGTGCCTTAGTAACCAGGCGCCACGTAGACCAAAACAAGATGGGTTTTCAAAGCTAAATTAAATAAAGTCTTACTTTTTCCAGCCTTTTTCCTCCTTTTTTCTTGTAAATGGCACGAAAAGAAGTCCAAGGAAAGTCCGAGATAGAGAAATACAGAAAGAACCTAGGTAAGACAAAGTAATTTCTTAATTTTTAGGCAAACTTTGTTGAAGTTTTTTCGCGTCCTTCAATAAGTGTTTTGAAAGTTGGGAAAAATTTTACTGTTAAAATCCAAATATATATTTTGTTTTGAGATGAACTTGTAGTTTAATTGAGGATTGAATTATTGCATATGGAATTAAGATTAATTATTCAATATTTTATTTAAAGGGAAGCATGAATTTAGTGGAAAAAGTAAAAGAAATACTTTGAAGTCCAGAGAGAAAGCTCAAGCGAGAAAGTCTTCACATCCTTTTCAAGTATGGCACTTAAGGACTGTCCGTTATATATTGGAATGGGGGAGGGGGAGGGGGTCATGAGTGAGAATTAGGAAGAAAACTTTTCTCCAACTCCCCATTAGTAATGCCCAAACAGGAATCCCAACCCCTTTTTATTTCTAGCATGCTGAAGGCTCATGTAATTTTGGAGATACCACAATAATGTATCATACTCCTTTTCATTACTCATACTGTTTAATTATGTATATAATGACACCTATTTACTTTGTATTTACAACTATTTATTAGTCAGTGAAAAGATATTAATTGATTAATTGAATTGGCACTCGATCCTTTATGTAACTCATCAAATATTTCAAGCCCCTCCCTTCAGGTTCTCTAACATTTCAAATTACTGTTACTTTCCCACCCATACCCACCCCCCCACCCCCCCCCCCCCCGCTCCAGCAATAATAAATGGTCCCCCAAATTTATAAGTTTTGAAATGTGAAATAAATAAAAGCATCAAACTTTGCATACCTATTTTTCTTCAAACTAGAATAATCAATGCTTTGATAGTCTAACTAGATTTAAATGGGGTGAATGCTGAAATAATCAATAATTTGCTTATGACTGACAATCATTAGTTATTTGATCATGTTGGTACCCAGTCTGTCTAGTACATAATGGATCTGCTCCTAACATCTGTTTATTGACCAGAAGCTATACTAGCTAAAAACTAGTGTGAGCTGGATCTGTGTTTCTAATGAAACAGTAATGATAAAAAGGTAAATTATATCAACATCACTACCACAAACGATGAAGATGAAGAAATTGTGAGAACGGAATAGCAAGACCAAAGAAATGCAGCTTATTCACCTATTGGGAATTTAGTCCCAACGGGATTAATGAAAGCTTTACTTTCAACTACCCTTTCTTTTGTTATTTAATTGTTTGTTTTTGTTTCCTTGCCTACCTTGTTCTCATTGCTTTCTTTTGTCTTTTTCCATCTTATATACACTCCTTTCTACCATCTTCTCTTTTACCCTGAAGAAGGACTAGTGTCCAAAACATCAGTTTTTTCATCTTTTCACGGTGCTATAATTTACCTTTTTATCACAACTGTTTATTGGCCAGTTTATTAATAATATTTTATGAACTAACAAGTAATGTGGCATTAATTATAAATAAATTTTATTTATTTTCTGTAGACTGCAGTTCTATATTTGGCTTTTGTCCTTGCTGTGTTACTAGCCCTTTATTGTCTCTTCTTCATGTTGTATGATAACAAGAGAACTGACTAATGTCAATAAAACATAAAAAATGAGAAGTTACAGAAGTTACAGAATCTCCCTTTGAAGATGTACACAAGCTTGATGGTAAGTCCAGGATGTTATGGATTTTCTTTTGCCAATTAATTGCAATTCTTTTTGTTGACTTTTTTGTTGTCACTTGTGGTATGTCCTGTTTCATTTTTCCTGTACATTAGCCCTTATTGCAGTGTGTCCACAGCCCAGCAGTACCTTAAATGAGCATAGTAATCTAAGTGAAGCTATCGTGTTGAGCTTGCAATAAATTTCAAGAAAACCTTTAGCAGCAGTAAGGCGGAGTTGACAAACGCCGGCATTGCTAAAAATCACATGTTGAAAAACACCAGTCCCCCCTGGGGTTTTGGAGGTAGGTTAAAGGCCCTACAGGGGTCCAACTGCGATCCGCCGGCATCGGCAATAAGTGTCCTTACTGCTGCTGTGTTTGGGTACCGCAAACGGAGGTAAAATATCTTATGGATATACGATGCACGAATGTAAGAAGTTCGTTTACGACTTCTGTGTAAAGTGTTTGGAACCTAAGTTTGTACCTACTAAGCCAAATAAGTATATTTGTTGTGGTAAGAAGATGCAAATAGAAGACGACACGTCAGCACAGTGTTACGAGTGTGGTAAGAATATTCGTAATGCCGTACCTTGTGCTACCAGGGAACAATATTATTCTAACGGAGGTCGTAAGAAGACCCCATACAAAAGAATAAAATACTTCCGAGACTGGATGAGTCATATCCAAGGTTTACGGCCGGTATATTTGGACGACGAAGTAATGGAAAGAATCATAGACCACTTAGAAGAGTCAACCCCACAAAGTCTACGGAAAACACTGAAAAAATTAAAGCTAGGGAAATATTACAAAGCTATTCCCTATCTTTTGTCTGAAATTACCGGTAATTCTATTCCCGAAGTTTCTGATATGAGCAGAGCCGAGTGGATGTTTTGTCGGCTGGATAAGGATATTCCTTATTACCCCGACGTAATTTACGAAATATTTTACAAAATAGACCCCAACCATCCCCTGTTAGGATGGATTCCAAGAAGATAGTGGATCTTATGCCATAAGATGAGAAATTAGCATAAATCTTATGGCATAAGATTACGCGTAATTTCCAGACTGTCGTTCAATATGTAAATAGAATCCTGTCTCGCTCTTTTCAAAGTAAATATTTATTGAGCGAGTTTTCTTTGAAGCTCTTCCTTTGCCTCCTGGTAGATCTTTTTGCGAGATTCCTCGGTTAAATCTTTGACGACTGTTTTTTTATTTCTGATGTCCATCTTCAATTTCTCGTATTTTTCCTCTTCGGCTAAGATAAGCGAGAATTCTACATCGTCTATCTTTCTGTCACGCAAAGCCTTTGAGACAAGGTCAGTAATCGTATTTACTTTAGCCCTTGACAGAGCTATTGTCGTGTCATGCTTGGATATTTTACTTGACAACTGTTTCATAATACCCGTAGCAACAGCCGAAATGATACCACAGGCTGCCCCAACGCCGGCTAAAGGAACTCCAACGACTATTCCCGGCCCTGTAAGCGAAGTAGCAACGCCAGTGCCTGTTAATGCTACGGACATGGATCCTGTAGTTATCGCAATTTTATGTAGCGTACTTCGGGCTCTGACGTATTTCTTTCTGACGTTTTCGTAGTGTTTTGCCTGTCCTTCCAAGTAAGCCAGAATTAAATTTGCTTTATTTAAGCGGAAGTTCTCGGCGTTCATCTCGTTTGGGCCCTTAGGTATTTCTGGATACAACTGAGGTGCTGATGGTATAACATCCATTATATATACTAATGTACGACGCCTTTGGGAACGATATAGAGGAGCAGCCACATAATGTGGATTTCTACAAGAAGATGTTCCCAAAATCAGACCCGAATAAATTTAATAAAAGGCCTACCGGGATTTATTACGGTGATAAAATATTATACAGCAATGCAGAAATAGATACGAGTTGGACGAAAGAATTATTGTTTACCACCAACACTTATCCAATACCCGCGGTTTCATTCAATAAGCATCCAAACTTAAGCTTAACGTTAAATATGCGGGTCTCCGATAGCCACGTATTCCGATTAAAGATACGGGATATCTTCAAGGAAGTTCCTATAAACCACATCACTGCGAAAGAATCGCATGAATGGTTAAGTGGACCCAACATGCGATATTGGCCGCAACAATTGAACTTTGCTGTCTGGTGTGCCACGAGCGGTTGTGGCGTAAGTGCGAACTTGATGGAGAATTCAATATTCATGTTTCACTTCCACTTTACGGTTAGAAGAATACTGCATGAGATGGGTGTGATTGCATTACCGGGAGATGCTGCGTTCGATCCCAGAGATAACAAATACGACTCACCTGCCTACGACAGACTGTGTAAAGAGTTTGGAGTCGTGGGAAAGGATTTCCGATGCACTACCGGAGCCAACAATGGTCTGGGTCACATCTGGGCTTATTGGGGAATTGGTGGACATAGGTTAAGTGATAAGGAAGTCCATGCATTACGGCTACGGTGGGACACGGGTTATCATAAAGTATCTTACGATACCAGCACCTTCTTTGAACCAAATGCCAAAACCACCAAAGAAGTTAGAGACGGACCTCTGTTCAAAGACGAGGGTGGTAAGTACAGAGGGGCTAATCCATTGATTATCCGCATAACGAACGACGAGCAAACGAAGCAATACCTTAATTTCATACCCCAAGAAGGTAAAGGACTAACTAGAGCCGGTCTTGCCCGTTTAAACCGCAGCATAGAAGCTTACGTGTATTCTATTCTTGGAGCCCAGGTAAATACCCGATCAAGCATTATAGGAAATACTGGTGCCGCAGAAGAAACGCGCGCAGAAGCCCTGATCCTCTTTGAAAGTTCGATAATAGAAGGTGACATTAGCAAAGGCGTACAGCGTTACCAACTAGCCATACAAAATTCTAAAGCAAGGTTGGACTATGCGGTAGCCCCGGGTTGTTGGTTAATGCCCAGTAATTTATCCATGAATGCTGGCTCCGTAGTAGGATACAACAACAAGCTCCAAAAGGCTACTAAGGATATGAAGTTTGGAGTGAATGACGTAAACTCTGACACTTTTAAAGGGACTCCGCACTTCGTAGAGAAGCCTAAGAAGTCACATGAAACGAAGCCGCCTGTAGAGAAACCATCAAAAAAGGTTCACGTAATGCCTGCAATATCTGAGGAATATGACCATAACTTACTAAAAGCCGGACTGGCAGCCGCGAGTGTTGGTTTGAGTCTTTATATATGGCGATGAACAACCCCTACGTATCCGGAATGGATTGTGTTTACACGACTTACACAGGTGAGAAAAAATACACCCAAGCATCTTGGGTTGATGTCGCGGGGATGTCCGTGGATTTGAACTACTCAGGAAAGAAGTTAATCCTCTGCAGCATTTGTATTGGCACGAGCAGCCACGCCAACGTTGGCTTCAGGTTCCTGGATGAGAATGGCATACTACAGCCCATGCGCACGAAAACGAACAGCAGGGAGCCTGCGCATTTCTCCGTAGAGCCGAACGCCCAAAGCGCTGAGAATCTTTCCGTCTGGACTTTCCACATGGTTGCTGATTGCCATGGGAAGGTAAAGCTGCAAATGCGCGTAGACGACACGGGAAGTGTTTGCATAAATAGTATAGAAAATCAAAGAGATACTATCTATAACCACGCAACCATTAGCACTCTTACGGTGCTTAGTCTCTAGAAGGGAATTTATTCCCTGAAATATATGAATCCACACGCGAAGGAAGATTGGTTTCTTCATTATTTGGAGGAAAAGGAATACTTACGACAGCAATGGTATGACGCCGGGCTGTGGGTGAAGGTTGGGGGCCTGGGATTAATTATGTGTACTATTACTATTAACACGGGGTATTCATGTAATGCTGGGTTTAGGATCGTTGATGAGAATGACCATCCATTGCTGCCTTACAGAACGAAAAATAATACTAGGAACCCAACCCATTTCTCGTCGGAGCCCCCTCCAGCAAGCGGAGAAGATCTAACGCCTGTAACGTTTCATATAATAGCCAATTGCCAATATGCGAAGTTGCAAGTTCTTCCCAACGACGTTGCCTACTTTCGAATAAATGGCCAAGGCTCTGCTGCCGCGGATGCGGTCTGGTGTCACAAACCCATTTCTACTATGACTGCCCTACCCCTGATGCCAAATTATCAAGGCGGCGCGAATACTATCTTTACTTATCCCCAGTCGAGGATGCCTCGGATGTCCGACGATGATAAGCCTCCAGTAATACATCCGGATAAGCCTACGCCTTCATCTTCTTCAAAAGGACCACGCCGATAGCTACCACCAGGATCCAAATGTTATTCCCCACGAACTTTAACAGTTCTCCACCGGTTCTAAGTACCAAACTAAGAACGCTACCAAGCAGCCCCGGTAAAGAGGCTGCCATCTTTTTACCCAAGTCCGCCAGCCCTTTGCCTGCTGCCTTTACACCTGCGCCCGTAGCTTTAAGGGAGCTAAGGATCACACCTACTACGGAGGAGATGGCGACTGCAAACGCCACTGGAATGCCATATTTCACCAAAGCTCTTTTTATTTTTTCCTTGGTGGTAAGCCCCAATTCTTTTTCCAGCTTTTCCTTTTGCGCCTGTAATTCCGCAACTCTTTCCTGTATGGTCTCTAATTCCTTTTGAGCAGCCTCCCTTTCCTCTTCTGAGCGCGTCAGGTCATTGATTATTTCCCGCTGCCGCTCTATTTGCCCTTCCAGGTCCTCTATGGCCTGCTCTCTTTGTCTTAGTTGCTCCTCCTTTACGATGATTTCCGTGTTTAACCGCCGCTCTTGCATTACCGAGGCTTCCAGCTGCGCACCCACGCGCCTAAGTTCGGCGTCTCTGTCTCCGATGTCTCTAACTGCGCGGTCGAAGTTTCTCCTAGCAGTATCCCTGTCATGCAGCAACTTTCTAATGCGGTCCTTGTTGTCTTCATCTTCGCGTTCATGGGAATCAGTCATTAGTTGCATTTGCTTCATATATTCCTCCTCCCTTTCATCTATTGCCTGCTTTAGGTATTCGATGTGTTCGGCTGTTGCTTCCTGTTCGGATGTTTTTTCATCTAATTGCCTTGTGAGTTCCTCGAGTCGTTCTTCGTGTTCGTCTATGATTTCCTCCTGTTTGCTTTCTTCTGTGTTGAGGGAATCTAAAGACATCCGTAGAGAAGGTGACGGCGTACTCGTTAGCTTTTCCTCTATGTCTTCCTTAGCGACCTGTATTTTCGCAAGCTTTTCTTTATCCTTATTCTTTTCCTCATTGACGCGTTCGATCGCTTTAATCAAGGCGGGTGACCTAATTCCTTTAATTCCTTTAAAGAATTTCTCCTGTAATCTTTTCGTTTCCTTATTAGTCAAAGAATGAATGGCGCTTAAATCAGGCGTACCCAATGCCGTAATTATTTCCTTAGGTAAGCCATTGTTAAGTGCATTAGACTTTTTGCTTTGGTAAAAGTCATACCACTTTTCCCTGTCTATGTGGCGAATTTGTATTTGACCCTTATTACCATATTGCAATTCTAAAAGTTTCGCATTGACGAATGGATACCTCCTACGTACGTCAGTAAGTAGCTTCATTGGGACTGTTTCACCAATGGCCGCGATTAAAGTCGGAGGAATCTTGGGGTCGGCATAGAAGTTTCCTTTTGCGTCGCGGATGACGTAGACTTTGGAGTCCTTCCTAGCCAGTCTGCCCATGATTACCTCCCCGCCACGACCGTCTTCTTCGAATAACAACTGTGCTTTCTCAGGCGACCAATCGGGTAGTAATTTTAAAAGTCTATCGTAGTCATCTGGAGGCTCTCCGATGGATTCATCCATTTCTCTTTGTACCTTTTCCAACCATGCAGTGCTGGGGGCTCCAGGGGCGGGTCCTAAGTCGTCCATTTGTAAATATTCTGGAATAGGTTTGTATGGATTCTTAGATTTGAATTTGTCTCTCAAAGAACGCATAGCATCGCGGGCCCTGCTGCCATACTTACGTCTTAGCTTGTCAAATAACCCTTCTCGGTCTACGTTGTCATTAGGAAGTAAAGACTCGTATTCTTCGTCATTAATATCTACTTGACCTTCTTCGGTAAGTGGGTCGAAGTCTTCTGCTTCCATTATATATGATAAGCTCAAAGTTAAATCCTAACCTCCTTCCTAAGCAGGTTGGCGGTCTGAAAGCAGAACGTACCTTTCACCGGGTTACATTTACTCCTTCTAGCGCCAAACCAGGAGAAACCTTGTACGTAGGCGTTCCCCGTCTAACGGATAACTTAGTATTGGTTCCTGGCACCCTGGCGTTAAGGTTTGACCTGGCGGTTCAGCCAGATACCGCAGACACGCGTTATGTTGTTAATAACGTAGGCAGGAACCTTGTTTCTAAGATGAGAATCAAGTTTGCTGGTGAATCCCTGTTAGACTTAAACAGGTACGATCTTTACACCACGTACAAAGATTTGTGGTTGACGGCCTTCGACCGCGCACAAAAGATAGAACAAGGAATAGCAAGTGAAGCCATACGTAAGGTAAGAAGCGCAACCTCCAGCGCCTCCGGAGAAGACGAAATAAAGACAGCCTACGGCACCAAATATCTCATTCCATTGGACTTCGAAGTTATTACAAACCACGGTGCGTATTACCCCAGGCAACTTTCTGAACTGCAGTTCGAAGTAACCTTGGCAGATACGACCAACATCCTGCAAGGAAAGGACGTAAGTTCGGGGGGTGTGCATCCATATGCTATCACTAATTTGGAGCTGCAGTACGAGACCGTGTACTCTGAAGATATCGCTCGTAGCGCAGGCATGGAATACAGCTCGGGCAAGGCATTCCTTTACGACCACGTAGTAATGTACAAAACGTTTAGCTTCACGAACAACGTTGAAGAGGTCATCAACCAAAGTATTAATATACCACGACGCAGTTTAACGGGGCTAATGTTGCTGTTTGCAAAAACATACACCGCAGGATTGCGTAACTCCGAGGCGTTCTTTAACCCCAACATTACCAATGTCGGCGTGAATATAAACGGAGTACCAAACAAGGTTTACTCCCAAGGGATAAAACCTGAAGACATGTACCGGGAGGCAATGCAGAAGTTTGGCGATCAAATTGCCCCAAAGGAGTTCTTTAAGGATAAATATGCGTTATGGATTGACATGCGCACGACGAACGATGAGAGCATGCATGGTCAGGGTCTGCGGTTGGTAAATACCCAGGATGGTATTACTTTGGAGATCAAGCGCACCAAGGATGCCAGCGATACTACTAAGATAAACTGCTACATCTTCGTGGTGTCTGACGCGCAACTGAGCGTGGAAATGAACCAACTTAAAAGTGTTGCATATTAGGGTCAAAATATTCCTTAGATATACGATGCTTCGCGTATTTGAAAACAACGACAACGAACTGCAATGCATAGTGCAAGGCGACAATCTGTACTTCAGAGGAAAGGAAGTTGCCGCGGCATTAGGATATTCCAATGCCAGAGATGCTTTGATTACTCACGTTTCGGATAAGTATAAGAAAAGACTGTCTGAGTTAGGAAGTGTCGTGAATCGCGACACTTGTACTTTACACCCACATTCCGTGTTTATCTCCGAACCTGGGTTGTATGAACTGATATTCAGCTCCAAACTACCCAGGGCCGTAGAGTTTCGCGATTGGGTATTTGAGGACGTCCTACCCGCATTAAGGAAGACCGGCAAGTATGAGATAGAAAAGCGCTTTGACGGCCCCAACAAGTTGGTATTTAAGATCGAAAACGAGTTTGACCTGCATAAAAAGGTGGTGGACTACATCCGCAGGTTCTATCCACAAATGCTCATAGCGCCAGGCTTAGGAGAATTGCAGGACTCCGACAGCAAGCGCATAAAGTGCTGGCAGAAAGGATACCAACGAGGTCAACCTGATTTACTGATACTGAATGCACACGTGCGATACCGTGGTTTCTGCGTTGAGCTGAAGACTCCTAAAGGCAAAGGGGTATTATCTGATAGTCAACGTCTACTATTAGAAAGGTATGAGCAGAATGGTTACAAGGTGCTGATCAGCAACGACTACGACGATATTTGTAGAAGTATCGCGGAGTATGCACGAGGCATTCGCCTACCTTGTGCATATTGTTGCAAGCGCTTTAGGAATGCGCAGACTCTGGGAACGCATTTAAAGATATTTCATAGAATATATGGACAAGGACAAATTCAATGAGCTAAAATTCATCCAGACGCACTGGAGGGATTTGCAGATAGGGGAAATCTATGAGATAAAGAATTACGTGGTCTTCGAAGACTTGGACCGCCTGCGTTTGGTCTTAAAGAATAAAAAAAGAACATATACCCTTTGGGCGCCCGATAGAATAAGGTACGCCATCGAAGGGCAGGATGTTACCCATGTTATGAGTCATGGTAAGAAGGATGGTAGATGGGTATTTGACATAGTTACTTGGGAGCCTGAGAGTCCTCTTCACTCTTAAGTATGTTTGTCTTGGGGTCGGCTAAGCACCGATGACCTTCAAAGAATGCACTGCCGCAATGAAGGCAGCTGTATTTTTTAGGCGTAGGAATCATGTCTGGTGAGGGCTCGCACGTAATACAGTCCATATATTGAAAGGGCGACCTTATGAGTTCTGCATGCCTCCTTTTAAAGGGGTCCTTATATTTATTAATGTATCTTCTTTTCTTCTTAATAAACAATCAAAGGATATTAATAAAAATAAGATCAGGATTTAAGACTCTTTGCGCAAGTCATACTTCACTACTCCATTGCAAGGTCCTTTTAAAGGGGTCCTTATATTTATTAATGTATCTTCTTTTCTTCTTAATAAACAATCAATAAATAATTATAATTAAAATAAGATTAATATAATATTAATAAAAATAAGATCAGGATTTAAGACTCTTTGCACAAACCCTATCTTACTATTTTAAGCCACCTACTAATCCTTACGGGCTTTCTTTACCTCCATGTTTTGAGCATGCCAATCATCAAAGCGATCCAAGTACTCCTTAAAACCACGGGGATGATGCTGCGGGCACAAACACTGCCAGATATGATCATCTCCTTTCCTTAAGCCACCACACACGTCACAGTGGCCACTCCAATACTCTGCGTTCTCCCAGCGCGTACCTTCGGCGCGGTCGAACTCCGTAAAGCGTTGGTCTATTTCTTTCTTACGGAGAGTTAACTTCCTTATGGTTTCCACTGGGCAACATCTCGCAGCGACATCACCATGCTCCTCGCATACGACGTCCAAATCATAATTACCACGACATCTATGTTGATGCCACGCGTCGGTTAAGAGCTCCCCGCAGCGCGCACACACATCCTTTAAACACACCCTATTTTCTTGGTGGTATTGCAACATTTGGGGCGTGCTAAAGAGCCGATTGCAATCAGCACAGCGTCTTTCCTTAGACTTCAAACACACCCTTCCTTCCACGTGATATCGCAGCGCCTGTTTACTGCTAAACTGCCGATTGCAAGTGCCACAGGTGGTGACGTTATCCACCTCTTTAAGACATACCTTCTTTTTTTGGTGATACTGCAAAGCCTGTTTGCTACTGAACTCCCTGTCGCAATCCTTGCACTTCATTATAACTAAGTGTTATTTAAGCCTTATAAGGGATACTTAATAAAGTCCACAACAGACTCTTTTGCCCACGTTGCCATCGTTATCAGCGCACCAAACCTTTCCGCGCGCTTCAGACCGCACATTTCATCATACAATTCCTGCACGCGCTCTTTCAAACGGTCTATCTCCTCTCTTTGCATTTCAATGGTGTCTCTCTTATCTTTCATGTCGCCAGCAATCCTTCTTACTGCTTCCACTGGGTCCATCGTATATATATTAATGACTCCAGAACATATTCCCTGCAATGCTCTGATAGTAGGACCAACCGGCTGTGGTAAAACGCAGTTTGTAGTGGAGCAACTCCTAGGACCCTTTAGATACCGCTTCGACTACATAGTGTTATTATGCCCCACCTATGTGAACAACCGCACCTGGACAGGCATAGGAGTGAAAGATGACGACTTCTTCGTGGATATTTTGGACCCTAATGAGTTATCCAGCCATTTGAAGTTTTGGCATAAACAATTCCCCAAGGATACACAAACACTCCTCATACTGGATGACATCGCTTGCGGGGACGACGTAAAAAGACGCACATCGGAGTTAGTGAAGCTTGCCTTTAGCGGCAGACATGACAATATCAGCGTTTGGTTGCTCTCCCAGCAGCTTACCAGTGTCTCTAAGCCCTTTAGGGAAAACATAGGCTCCCTTGTCGTCTTCTACACACCCAGTCGGAGTGATTTGGAAACCATTCTCTCTGACTACGGTGGTGAGATAAGCAAGGAACAGCTGCACGAATACATGCGGCATTTAAAGACACACCAACATTCCAAAATGATCTTCTCTTTGAGGTTTCCGTATTCCGTTAACATATATGGATATTGAGCAGCTCTTGGATGAAGTCCCCGTAGATGAAAGTAACCTTAAGGAACAACTTAACGTCCTGGTGTCATCGGGAAAATGTAAAGAAATGATAGGCAAGGAGTTGACGCATGAGCAAGTTAATAAGTTGTCAGAAGAGGAGGTTAAGAAGTTCCATAAGAGATACGAAGCCGCCCTTGCAAGTAAGACCACGAATGCCGTAGCAGACTCCGCTATTAAGCTGGCCACCAAACTCCTGGGGCTTGCGCTGCCCATAGACGACGTTGAGGCGCTGCGGAAGGACATAAGTGAGGATTATGTCATATCCCAAGAACTTAAGATAACCTGCGGGTGGTTGTCTTTGAAGTGCGGTAAGTTAATGGCAGTCGCATCTTTGGGACTTCACGTAGCTCAAACTTTCGACTTGAAGGAGGTACTGGTGTCTTGGAAGGACTACAAAAAAGATAAGCAAGTCGAGGAGATCTTCAAGGCAGCACTTGATCAAGTCGATGTAAGTCCTTCTGAAGTCATTCACGGGACTTAGTCAAGTCATTCACGGGACTTAGTCAAGTCGTCGTCAAGTCATTCACGGGACTTAGTCAAGTCATTATCAAGTCGTCGTCAAGTCATTATCAAGTCGTCGTCAAGTTACTTATCAAGTCCTTCAAGTCCTTAGATATAAGATGAGTGACACCGAAACAAAGGCGGAGGAAACCCCTCAGCAAATTACCAAGCCTAAATCTCCGGGCAGAGTCGCCGCGGGAAAGAAGCTCGCGGAAATGAACAGGAAGAACAAAGCCAAAAAAGAAGAAAAGAAGGAAGAGGAAAAAGAAGAGGAATCCTTTTGGAATCCGGGCTACGTTATCGGAGCATTAGGAATTGCTATAGCAGCAGGCAGCCTCTACTTACAATGGCGGGCTGCTAAACCAAAAGTGGAACCAAGGGCAGAAATGAGGTATGTGGAGCCTCCTAAGAGAAGTAAAATACCCGAGATGGAATAAAACCTCCTCTCCTTGTAATATAATGTCGTTTATGAAAACCGTCGAAGATGCAGCTATTATTACTTCTATTGTCGCAGGTATTGGTTGGGTAGGTAAGAAAGTGCTCAAAGAAGACTTTACTGAAGACCCAAGCAAGAGCATTACGGGCTTTGCTAAGATGACTGCTGCAGTAGCAGGTAGCATTGCCCTTAAGGACTACCTACAGAAGGAAAAGTACCTGCCTAGGCCGTGAGGCCCTTATATATGGCAAGCGTATTGGTAGGTGGAGTCATTGCAGCGTTAGCATTCACTGGAGCTAGTTATGGTGGTCAATATTTGGATAGATTTGTCAGAGGCAACAAAGTCGATGCCGAGAGGAAGAGACACGACTTAGCCCTGGAGAAATATCAAAGGGATGTGGCGGCTTGGAATGAAAAAAGACAAGCTTACAGGGATTGGTTGGACAAGAACTACCAAGACAAAATGCAGGCGGATAAGAACTTCGAAAATACAGACTACGCCTTTAAACTTTATGCACAAACACACCCCGACTTTAGGATTAGCAAGCCTCAGTTTAAGAATTACTATCAGCCTTCTAAGAAACAAAAAGACAATGAGTTGGTCTTTGTAGGAGTTGCAGGACTGGCAGGAGGCGCCGCCTTAGCGTGGGTACTGTAAGTACCCTAATATAATGATCGTCTTTTTGGAAAGCGATAAGAATGACTTTACCACTTATTTGAATCCCCCCATCAAAGCCCATACGGTTCGGCTGGTCAGTTGCTCTTTGTACAATTCTTGGTATAATTTAATTAATGGCATGGTCACCGCACAAAAGAAGCCTAACACTTACCAAGGCGTAATGCTACCAGATGGGCATTACACGCCAATTACCCTCGCTAAGGAGCTCGCCAAACACGGTTATACTCTCACCACAGGGTTGCCGCATGAAATGACCCTCAAACATAACCTACCTAGCGGTGCCACAGTAACCCTCTTGAGGGTTAAGCCATTGGGATCTTTACTTGGAGTTCATAAGAGTCAGGCGATTACCAACACGGCAGTTCCCGTAGGTTGGAAAGTCGCATCCTCTTACGAAGTCTATTGCGATTTGGTCTGCAGTTACAGCAACGGAAATCCCTCCCATCTTATGTCTAAGTTTTCACCTAAAGGTAATCCATTCGACCTGGTAGAATACACGCCCATTTCTTTAAACTATGACTTGCCTTGTGATTTGGTAGAAAGCATAAACATCACCATTAAAGTGGACGGAAAGACTGTGGATTTCAACGGACGCAAGATTAATCTCGTTTTGGAATTCATATAATGGGTCGAACTGAGGACAAACTCAAAAGGATTTACTACGGGCCTGAAGGCTATTGGAGAGGAGTTGCGGCTATCAAGAAACTCGCTACCGCAGCCAGGGTATCCGACGAAACGGCTAAGAACTGGTTAAAGAAACAAACTATCTGGCAGGTTTATCTTCCTGTGCCTAAGTACATTCCCAGACCCAGCTTTACCGTAAATACCCCTAATGAAGTTCATCAGGCGGATTTGCTCTTCTTACCACACGACACGGTGAGAAGAAAGACCTATAGATACGCTTTGACCGTGGTTGATATAGCAAGCAGATACAAGGACGCCGAACCCATAACCAGCAAGGATTCTGGGGAAGTTGCAGAAGCCCTAAGTAGGATTTATAAGCGCGTTTTGAAATGGCCTAAGCTGCTGCAAGTGGATGCGGGGACGGAGTTCATGGGCGTGGTTACCAAAACCCTGAAAGACCACAGCACTAAGATAAGAAGAGCCGAAGCAGAGTACCACAGAGGTCAGAGCATTGTTGAAAGATTTAATAAGACCCTGGCCGAGCGTCTCTTTGGATACCAATATTGGAAAGAGCTGGAAGATCCCTCTAAACGTAATAAGGAATGGACACAGCGGCTTCCCCAGGTCGTCGCGGCTTTGAACAACGAGGCGGCCAGGGCTACGGGAATGAAACCCAAGGACGCCATAAAAAAGAAACACGTGGAACACAGGTCCTACGTCAGAAGTTCAAGAGCGGTCGGACTAAAGGAAAAAAAGCTACCCCGCGACATAGTAGTCAGATACCTCTATCAGCCGGGGGAACTAGAAGGTGGCAGTAAGAGAGCCACGGATCCTAACTGGTCTCTGAAAACGTATGAGATTTCAAAGTCCGTCACCAAGGAAGGACAACCTGTGTTGTATTACCTAAATGGCCCAAGTCGCGGATTCGTCAAGGAAGAGTTACTCATAGTTCCTAAAGATTCAAAGTAGTGCAGCACCGCGCGCCCGATTACACTCTAGGCATGTCAGTCTTACGTTGCCTCTGCAATGCCCGCGTTTGTTATTTATGCGATCCACGGAGAACTGCTGATCGTCATTCGCTAAGAACTTCCATAGTAGCGGTATGTTACATTTGGCGCAGCGTGCGCCTTTCTTATAGACGTCGTCCACGCATAGGTCGAACGTCATATTTTTTTCTTTGTCGTGGCGCTTGTAGCGAAGGAGTTTCTTAGCGATGTTCTCCTTTGCTACTTCTTCCGGGGTCTCATCGTACCGTAATTGCGGACCCCAGGCTCTTTTTAACTGTTTGGCATACTCCACACGACTTACGGCGGTGTATATCAAATTGCTCCAACACAGCCGCTGGTCTATGATCCATAAGGTTTCTGTTATGGTAATCCCCTGCGCGCTGTGGACTGTCATGCAATAACCCAAGCGCCAGTCTGGATGGGAGGTAATTCTTTCCACCATTTTCATGGGCACCCAAACCTTATCGTGCGTTACTGCGTTTTCCAACCGGGTCTTAGTTCCCGGCACCCAGATGTCTCTTTTCTGCATTCGGGTGTCATGGGGTTTGTAACAAATGGGCACCAGATGCCCAGGGAAGCGCTCCTGGTGTATTTTGAGTAAGTCTTTCTGTATGCGGGACTGCGCTGCGTGTTTGCTGCTTAGCACCAAATCCTCAGGATGCCAAGAATACAAGAAATCTTCATAAGACTTTGCTCGTACTCTCTTGCGCAGTGTTTTGCATTGCTGGGCATCACTAAGGCCCCTTAATTCTGCTTTTAAGTTCCTTATTTGGTCCTTGCTGCGGTAATCGGTGTTAACTTCTTCATGATAACTTACCATTTCTTTCAACCATTTATGTGGCATCTCTCCGGCTATTGGAGGCGGCTGACATGGATCTCCTGCAAATATCACTTGGGATTTCCCACGGAGGAAGTCTACGAACTCCTGTAGTATTTCTAATGGCACGGTGCAAATCTCATCCCAAAGTATCACCGGAGGTATGTCGTGAATGGCTTCCGGTACCCACTTTTGACCATTCCAGCGAAAGAAGCTGTGGTAGGTTTGTGCGTCGTAACCCATTTCGCAGAGTTCTCTTTCCAAACGGTGCGTTGGCGTTAACACCTTTATCTTTGGAAAGAGTTCCAAAACCCTGGTGGTCTTACCACTACCACCCGTTCCGTAAAGATAAGAGAAGCGTTGGTAGGAAATGGGGTCTGCAACTGACGGTAATGGCTCTTTTGTAGGGGTGGTGGAACCTTTAGTGTGTTCGCCGTGATATTCTACACGTTCTCTCCAAGCTTTTATCTCTTCGTCTTTGACGCGCCATTGACCGCTTTCTGCGAGCTCGTCTTCGGTGTAGAATTCTTTCATCTTCTCCAACACCTCTGGCTTTACATACAGGGAATCCGTAGCTACGCGCGGGATGTCCTCTTTGTCAAACCGCAGTAACATTGCTAATAGGTTTATGTGCGCATATGCTAACATGCTGGCACGCAGATGATAATACTGTGGTCTGTGGTCTTGGTAGTAACACAGCGCATTCCATTTCTGTTCTTTTTGGCCTTCTATGAAATAGTCCCACTTTTCCACAGACACCATCGTTCCTTTTTCGTGGGCGCGTTCGATAAGGAAACTTAGCTCTCCTTCGTCTGTTATCAGGCGTCGCTGCATATGTTTTTCACCTTCTTTTGCGCCTTGTGTGAACTTACCTATCACAACCCGCGCTGTGGGGTTATGCTCCGGTAACCATTTCGTAAAGGAGGAGTGACAAAGTATGGCTTCATGTGCAGTGTATTTCAGCAATTGGCGCTCTTCGAGGAATTTCAAAAGGGGTATGGGAATCCATTCCTTTTCCTGTAAGTGCTTCCCGTACCACGCGTAAATTATTGGATGTAAGTCTTTTGTAAATTTCCAGCTGGTTAATCTTACGAATCCAGTTGCTGGGGCGTCGTAGATGCCGTCTAAGGACACACGAAAGAACTGTGAGTCTGGATGTCCGTAACGGTCGTAATATTCCTTACAATCCCCTAGACCTTTAAAACTTGCAGGGTAACAGTGTTTCATATCCAGCGACACATACTCATCTTTGTCGTACTCCATGTTCCACAGACCACCGTGACCGTGTTCTACACAGGCTTTGGCTATATCTCCGAACTCCTCCGGTGTGGATTTCCATCCATTTCTTTTCTTTGCGGCCAAGAAGTCCAAGCTGCGACTGCTAAGGACCTCGTCAGAGAAGTCTTCCCCTAAGGTCTCACAAGCGCTTTGAATTCGCTGTTGTTCTACTTCGGGTCGGTATAAAGTACCATCTTGCGTCATAAACTGACTTCCTTCTGAATCCATCAACCAAATGGAGTTCTCGTGGATTAATTCTGCCAACGGAGAAGACTTATAGACTTTTGTTTCTTTCTTTCTTGGGAACCTAAGTTCTCGCCAGGCGTGTCCATTATGCTGGTAAATGATTATAGGTGCACCTTTGCCGGCATATTTATCCGTGCCGTCATAGATAACGCCGTCTGTAATGTCCTTTACCTTGATGCGCCTTCCTAAGGCTGTTTCTAACTTCTTGATGTTTTTAATGGTCCCTCCGGTCCTATTAGTATCTTTTTCCCATTTTCTGATGGCTTCTCTTCTCTTTACTGTGAGATTACCTCTGCGGGAGGAATCTTCGAAGAACTCTCTTACCAACTTACCGACACAGTTACCAGGATGTCGCATTGGTTTCAACTTCTTGACGTCAGGCTTCTTAATCTCATACGCACCGTAAATGACCACAGTGACCGGGTAAGCGACTTCGTAGAACAGCATGTCTATTCCTTCAAGTGCTCCAGGTCTGGTATTCTTATTCAGAACGAACAGAGATTGCTTACCAGATGCCCGTATGGGATTGCGGCCCCTTTCTATTATCCACTCGCCATCTAAATACTTTATAAACGTCAACTCCAGATGGTAATCGCCTTCCGGCATCAAGTCGATTATCCTTTCTGCTCTTTCTTCTGTCATCGTCTCATCTGTATCTCCCTCCATAAATGTTGTGAAGGCAAAGTCCGCATCCAGGCGATCCAACACCTGAGTTCTGAGCTTACGCACAGTTTTGTTACGAATGCTTTTGATGGCGTCCATCTATATGTAAGGAATATCTTAACCTCCGTTTGCGGTACCCAAACACAGCAGCAGTAAGGACACTTATTGCCGATGCCGGCGGATCGCAGTTGGACCCCTGTAGGGCCTTTAACCTACCTCCAAAACCCCAGGGGGGGCTGGGGTTTTTCAACATGTGATTTTTAGCAATGCCGGCGTTTGTCAACTCCGCCTTACTGCTGCTCCTTTGTAACCAAAATATGAAGAGATATCTAGCTAAAAAATAGTGTGTAACTGATGGATGGACTGACTATTTGTCTGTCTGTGTGTCTGTGTGTCTGTCTGTCTGTCTGTCTGTATGTCTTTCTGTCTAAAGTCTGCATGGGTAAAAAGGAAACTACAGTTCACTACAATGAATGAATGACTCAACCACTTGTATACTTTATTATTGTTGTATGGACTGACTTATTTTCCACGTCTGTCTTCTAACTGAGTGACTCAATGACCAGACTAATGATTTACTGATCAGCTGACTAACTGTATATGTATAATTATAGCTATAATACATTAATGCTAAATGATTGGGAAAGAAAATAAACAAATTAAGGAATATTATATTTCTTCTCTGATTAATATTAATCAAATAATTATTTAAACATATTTATCAAGAACACCTTTATTCATCCTAAAACATAGCAATAATAGCATTTTCCTTCAATTTTTTTTTCTTTTCTTAAATTAGATTTGTTGGAAGATAAAGTTTCCCCGACAAAAAACAAAATGGATAAAGTACTTCTAGACAGTCGACTAGAAATTAATGTACTAGATGACGATAAAGAAACAATACTAACATAAAGTGGACTAATAGCATAGATATGTTATTCTATAGATATTAAAATTCAAAAATTTTCAAAATGTGAAACACTGTACAATAAAAAAAAATTAAAAAAAGTTTTATATAAAAAAAAAAAAAAAAATTATTTGTAACTGAATTTTGATTAAATCATATTTATAACCAACATGCTTCCAGACAGTCTACAGTATAAATGTAATAATTTTATTGTGCACTTCTTTAATTTCCTCTTTACATGACTTTCATAATTCAGCTTTTTCTGATATAGAGAAAATGATAAAAATTTATTATAAATACATAAATAAAAATAAATAAATAATAATTTATTACTTATATAACCCTATTTACGAAAGCAAATTAATAGCGCTATTCAAAGATTATATACATGCATATATACAAAAACTAAATGAACACATAAAAATAGATCGTTTTATGAAAAAAGCTATGAAAATAATAATAAACAACTTTACTATACAATTAAAATGAGGGCTTTTTACCAAAAATTCAGAAAGAACTTCTTGAAAACTAATTTTTAGAAAATGTTATTAAATTCGACTGAATACCCATAAAAGACCCTTTGCCACTTACCGTGATGCACTGCGGTCACAGATGAATTTCGTGGTCCATGAAATTCAAAGATTCATATATTAAATAATAACTTCATATTAAATCCTTTTTCTACATATAATTAAGGCATAATAATTATTCTTTAACATTATTTAACGGCTTTAGTGACTATCTAAGAGTTTATTCAAAAGGCTGGAATTGTTATTTCAGTGTTGAACACGATTCAAAATGTAAACAAATAGTGATGCATCACGGTAAGTGGCAATGGGTCTTTAAAGAGGTAATAGGGAATGGAGAATAGGTAATAGGGAATAGAAGTAGGGAAAAGACCATTTCACGGATCTCGTTACTCAACCTCAGCCTCGTCAGCGTGTAATATATTCTTTAGAAATTGCCTAAAACCTGTGAATTTTTTAAGCGTTTCAATTGTTCGTTGATGTGTAAATTCTATAGTCTATAATACTGTAATTAGAAACTCACACATTTCGAAATCAACAAGGTGAATGATATAAAAGGGTATTCGCTCCAAAAGACGTATATGTAAAATTAGCAATAAATTATGCGTTAGGTGTGTATATAATGAAGTAGAGAGAATAAGAGAAAAATATCATATGCCCTTGGCAGGATTTGAACCCACGCGTACATTTACGGTGTTCAACTTACCTATAGAGAAAAAATATCGCTCTGGGATCCTCACGAATACCCTATACTACATTTCATATTCTGGCGTTACCAGCGTGGTTGGTCCTTGTAGTGTAGTGGTTAACACATCGGACTAGAATACCGAAGACGTGGGTTCAGATCCTGCCAAGGGCACATGATGTTTTTCTCTTATTCTCTCTACTGTAAAATTAGCAGCCGTTTATGAAAGTCATGTATGGTTTTGTAACTTTGTGTGCGTTTTTATGAAGTACAGGGGTCAGGGAATAAGATATAAATGAATTCTTCAGTTTAAGATCGATCTTGATTGTTAAGTTTCATTTGCAGTTGGTTTTATCAGCTGATAAAAACTTGTTTTCCTGTTTATTCAGTGGGAAACATAAGCACGCTTCGCAACCCACAAACAATTACACTCTACATGCTACACTCTCAATCGCTTGGAATCCAACGCCGCTTTAGCAATGTTCCTGACAATGTAGAATGACGAAAGGAACACTAACCCCTCCCCCCTTGGTAAATAGACATTAATATAGCCACACTTCCCTCCTGATCCATTATACATCTAGTGTCTGACGGCAATACTTAATGGTTTTAGTCAAACCAACCTTCTACCTCTGCTATCCCAGGAAAAGAATGTCAAACAGTCTCAGCACTTTTCAGGACATTGGATAGCGCGGGGGTTCGAGAGTTTTGTCTTTTCCAATTGGAATCCAGTGGAAGAAGAGCACTATATCAAATCCCCTCGGTTAATTCCCAGTTATTCATTTTATTCATACGGGATCTGTAATGTCACCGTGGGTGAATTAAATTTATATATTAATTTTAAGCTATGTTTTATCAGGAAATGACTCCAAAACCATTTTTTCAAAGTCACAGTAACTCGTTTTTCAAAGTAAAGAATTTTGACATCTTAACTATTAAATATTATTTAATAAGGAACTTCTTATTTAAACCTTTTATAATAAAATTGAATAATGAAATTTACGACGTTTCAACGTTGCACAACGTCATTTTTTTGACTTGATAATAACGTTGCACAACGTCGAATGTTTTTATCGTTCAAATTTATTACGAAATATATATTTACTTATATTATTTATTGATATTTTTATTACGTTCACTCGTGAAATCCACTGTTAATTCCCAACTATTTATTTTGTTTATTCTTATGGGATCAGTGTCAAGTCACCGTGGGTAAAATAAATCTCGATCAATAAAAATAAATAGCAAGAGACTAGGAAAATGATATAAACTTATTTCCTTAGGTACATATTTCTTTTTGTTCCCAGAAAGATCAATTTGTTCGTTTTCCAAGATTAATTTATTGGTTTATCTATGTGGTGTTTGATAAATATACATGCTAACCGGTAGTAGTTATTTGTTTGCTCTGTCTTGTTACTCCTTGTTCCGGCTCTTTCTTTTCTTTTTATCTTTTAATTGTGATCATATCTTGACCAGCTGTATATAGTTAATGACGTCTTTCGTTCAGTGTGTTCTAATAGTACCTTTGCATGGTATAGTTTCTATTGCAAACCTGTCCAGATAAATATTAATTCGTTTTTTGAGGTAGGTCCAGCGGTCGTTTCAGGGTATCAATCAATAAAATTCGAATCTTTTTTCACAGATTTACCAGAAATAGTTACTGACTTTTTTAATTTCGGCTATCGGCAAAACACTGGCTCACGGAAATACAATTACTTTCCCTTTTCTTTTCTCTCATTTCCGATTAAAAAAGTTTAATTTGAAAATTTAAAGGTAGATGAAGACTGTGTTCTTTAAATTTGGTGTGGACGGTTACAATTTGATTTCGCACACCCTTTTTCGGCTTCTTTTTTATCCTTATAGCTTTAAAGAGCTCTAGGTATGGTTCTAGACGGGGTGGGGTGGGGTGGGGAGGGGAAGGTGGGGGTGGGGTGTTCGGCAAGGTAGGAAAATCTGAAATCTGTCGTTCATTTTCACAGCGTGCCGTTTAACATTGTGTAGTCAGTTCTACCGTATTTGAAGTCTCTGGATAACACATTTCAAATACATTAATTTCAACTGACATTCCTGACAGTAAATACACATCAAAGGCAATTCGTATCGTTTTAATAAGGAATTCTCAGTTTTAAAATAATCTTAAATATCAATTCACACACTTAAATAGTACAAAATGCTAATAAGTTTAGTTTAGTTTTTAGCACCATTATAATGAACAAGGTAATAATAATAAATATTGCCTAAAATAGTTGCTCAAATGGTGGTGGCCCTTTGTTTCTTATTCATTGATTCATAGTTTCACAATTTTACAACTGTTTTCATTACTAATCCTCAGACGTTGCTCTAAAGCAGAGTAGACACCATATTGCGCATTCATCTTGTCGTTTTTCTCTGCTAATGTATGCAGTACTTGCTGCTGTGTCGCTTGCCTGGGCTTTGCGCTCGCAACTAGGTTTGGGAAAGTGAATCTCGATTCCAGCGGTGCACTGGTTCGTGTCATCCAGGGACTTGGTTATTGTTATCTTGCGTACTTTCTGCTTGACATCATCCTTCCAAACTCCTGGTAAAAGATTGCTTAGCTCTTTCTGTACGATTGGTATATTATGACATGCAACGACTTTGTAGTAGAAGAACTCAGTTACGATTTCTGTCGATGCGTCGCCAGTCGTAACGATTCTGGTCGTAGATTCTTTTGTGTACCCCCTACTTTCTAAATCGGCTTTTCTCAGCATTTGGTGCATTTGGAGGCTTGTTGGTTTGAAGTCACGATCGAATATTCTGAAGTCATCTTTTTCTTTCACTGCTTGAGTTAAAACTGTGGGTGAAAATCAAACAGATATCAATGTTGAACTTTGCTTAAGCAAAGTATCTGCTTTATAAGAACAGACTTACTGAATATTGAATAGTGGAGAATGGATCACGTTAGTAGTTACTATAGTTTGAACTGTGTTGGTGTGTTGAATACAACAAGTGAATAAGAATGACTAGTAGTTACTAGTTGGGGCTGTGTTGGTGTGTTGAATACAACAAGTGAATAAGAATGACTAGTGGTTACTAGTTGGAACTGTGTTGGTGAATAAGAATGACTAGTGGTTACTAGTTGGGACTGTGTTGGTGTGTTGAATACAACAGGTGAATAAGAATGACTAGTGGTTACTAGTTGGGACTGTGTTGGTGTGTTGAATACAACACGTGAATGAGAATGACTAGTGGTTACTAGTTGGGACTGTGTTGGTGTGTTGAATACAACAAGTGAATAAGAATGACTAGTGGTTACTAGTTGGGGCTGTGTTGGTATGTTGAATACAACAAGTGAATAAGAATGACTAGTGGTTACTAGTTGGGACTGTGTTGGTGTGTTGAATACAACAAGTGAATAAGAATGACTAGTGGTTACTAGTTGGGACTGTGTTGGTGTGTTGAATACAACAAGTGAATAACGATGACTAGTGGTTACTAGTTGGGACTGTGTTATGGGGGCTTGATGAACCCAACAAAAATGACCGCTCGCCAAAAGGATTGGTCATCTATTTGTAATCGTTGCGGTTTTCTAGTGATGTGCGCGCCTACAGAACAATTTCTAACTTGTTACTTAGTTTTAAGTGGCATTGCGAGTGAAAGCGACAGCCATGAAAAGACGACAGAAATATCTAAGTTTACAATGAGCAAAAGGGACAAGCGTCCACAGTAAACGTACGTCTTTGTAATTTTTGAGATGTTTGGGAGGTTGCTATACAAAAGGTATGAATCCCAAAACCTTGAAACTCCAGAAATTGACTAATAACGATGTACTCTTTTTTTGTCATGGCGTTTATTTTTTAACTAGGCCGTTAATTCTATAAAAATAAACTCGTCCTAGTACTCAACTTGTTTCTAAAGTGGCGAAGAATCCTTAGATTAACGGCAGATTTATACAATTAACTTGAAAATATTACAAAGTTTTCGCTGTTGTATCACAGCGTGGGACAATCACAACGGCGAGGCTTCAAACAGCGCACGTCACCGGTGCTTCTCATGTATAAAATGCATAATCGTCTTAACGAGAAATGAATATTGTGTCATATAGGCGATAAGTGTCAACCACTTGATATTTATCATTCCGATCTACTAAACATCACAGGAAAGTCCAACTGAGGAACGCGGAGAAACTTTTTACGAATCAGTTTAAACGACACACCCCGAAGAACTGATTAGTCGAGTTAACGTATTCGACTAGGAACGTATTTATCAATAAAATAACTTACCTAGTAGAGATATTGACCAAATGCATAATACTAAAGCCATTCTCTTCATCAACGAAAAGATGGCCATCATGAAGTTGTAGTAGTTAACAATATTGGGTTTTTAGTTGTCCTGCTGCCTGACTCACTGACTGCTACAAGTGACAGTGTCCAATGCTGCCGGTATTTAAACCCAGGCATTTTGTTATCGGATACTGACGTCACCAATTGTTAACTGGTAGTATCAGTGATACAAACTTCCAATACGTACGTCGAACGGGAAATGAGACACACTTCTTGAATGGGGAATAGGGCTTCCTATTGTCTTTCTGAAACAATGTAGAATATAATCTGCTCTCAGTGCCCCAGAATAAGGATACTAATATTACGATCAAAGTTTTGCGCTTCTATTTCGTGCGCACCACGTCTCATTCTCAGGTTCGATGCAAACGTTTCTTTACTGACAAAGTTGTTGCGATCTGGCGAGACAGTTTCGATTGTTCCTCTAATAATTTTATTTAAAATTTTAATAAAGCACTTAAAATACCGTTGAAATATTCTCACGTTTTTTAGTTATACTACAAGATCATTTCCAGTATTCCTTGACAATACCAATATGACGACGATAATGAAAGCTGTCGTCCTTAACTGACAAGGTTATTAGAGAGTTTTAGAATGACTTTTTTTCTCCCCGCAAACGGCGAACGTGATCACGTTTTCATAGTTTTCCTTTATTTTACTTTACCTTTTACAAACCTTCTTACCAAGCTCAAATACTCTTTTGTTTTTCTGCTATTTGGACTTTTTTGCGATTCTTTTTCAGTAATTTAAAATAATTTTTTACTGTTCGACTGACGTTACACGTTTGCCGTGAACACCCACGTCATCATGAATTTCGAAAGCGTAAATTCGCATTATAATGAAATAAAAGTTTCATAATCTTGTAAAGTGGTCCAAACTACATTTTCTGGCCAAAATTCGAGACAGTAAATCATTTAGTTGCGGAACTATAGGCGAATAAACATGACGCAATTTTTGGTTAAAATGTATGGAGCGGCCATCTTGGTGGAAAATGATGGAATGGAATATTTGATATGTTTGACTATTTTTCACTTAAATATACTTTGAATAGATATTTTAAACGTGTCTGAGGGAAAATATTTTATTTAAAGTAAATTATTTTACTATTTTGATCGCTATTTAGATAGACGTGACGGCATTGTGTGACACAAACTCAACCTTCATAACTCGGGAACCAAACATCGAAATGACTCCAGATTTTTTCTTGTGACTTATAACACTGACTTCTAAAACATACTTGAGAAATGCCTTTATACGATCTATAGCTTAGATTTTGATGTTTTGATGTCATGTGAAAACCAGCAATTAAGTCACATTATTTCTCAATTTACCGACTGACGATTACTACTGTTTATTAGACGCCGAACTGACCGGTAAAAAATATTTTGTGTAGACACCTGTACACCACTAAAGGACTGAGTATCTTTGATACTTGGACTGATACTAAACACCTCCTATATGCGTTCTCTTTTCCAAGACAGGTCATCATTTGAAAGTTCTATTAAGTTCTGTATGGAATTGAGCTTCCGTCCTGTATTAGCCTCAGGACCTCGTTTTAAGCAAGAGTGATCGGATTTCCCCACCATTGCTTTTATCTAAATTAAAGTCATATCCGACAAATATTTTTTTAAGCAAAACAGATCGCCTTACTTTTTTAGGCTTGCCCAAGGATGCCTATTTCAAAATATTTCAGCTCGTACAACAGTGATATCTAGATCAAATTTGGAACGAGTTTTCGTCATTGTTTGATATTATGAGCTACGTTCTCATTTTTATTACGAAATACTATATTCCATTTTTTAATTGGATTAGACTGCGTACGAAAGAACACAAAGTATTTCTCTTTCCTCTCCTTAAAAGGAAGCGCTTGCCATGTTTATTGCTTCATTTCTGATAAAATGTTCTAAAATGTCACTTGTGGTTTTGGCTACTTATTTCTGGCAGAACTTCTGGCGTGTTTCTTAGGTTTTTAATAGGATTTGAATAGCATCAATATTTTATACTGAGCACCGTTGACTTGAGATATCCTAACAATGTCTGGGGAATCCTTTTCGAAATAGTACAATGATGCCTCAGAGATAGAATAGTAAACTTTACTTAGCGTGAATCATTCGCTTAAATGCTAAATTACAGATAGTCCGCGTAATGGTTAACATAACGTATGATATCATCGAGATATTTGAGGGCTCGTTGACTTTATGCATACCAATTTCTATACATTCATTAAGTATTCTCTATACTCATATTACACGGGGATTATTGAATGGTAAAATTGCTTACTGAAGGTCGTGTCGTTACGGACACAAATCGTTAAACTTTTTTTAAAAACTATATGCAACCAAATATATCCAACACTCTGCGCAAAACAGAATATATTGGTGTACCTTTTCATTGCACTGATAGTATTTACTGAAAACAACCTCGTATTGGATCGTATTATATAGCACATAATGAAGGTCTTTTCTAGTTCATCTTGTGGGTCAGTCTTCACTTGTATCAACAAATCCACTTCAATAACAAGCTCCAAAATTTCATAAAGTTGTTATCAAAGATATTTTCTCGTTAGATTTACTTTTAGGTTAATCAGTATCGTGAGAACCTCTTGTGTGTTTCAACGAAGGGATAACTAGCTAAAAACTCTTATTCACGGCTACATACTGCGTGTATTTCAAAGGTGTTTTCTCAATAACAAGCTCCACATTTCATAAAGTTGTTATCAAAGTATTTTCTCGTTAGTTTTACTTTAAGACGTTAATCCTTTACGAAAATTAAGATAATTCATAGCTTTATAAATAGTTAGAATTGAAAGAAGATAAAGAGTTACCATCTGTAAATGCCACTTCTAATTTCCATTTCATTCATATTTTTGTTTCCTTTCTTCGACAAAAAATCTTTTTGGCTTTAATTTAGGCGTGGGGGTATACTACTCGCCGCTCTGCTCTTTCCTACTGTTACGGGGTGTATTCTCAGCCCACACAAGATATACTAACAAACAAGCAAGCATTTTGAACAAATGCAAGCATAGTTAGTAGTTCAAAAAAAATATTTAAAAAATGAAGGCAGAATAAGGAATCGCTGGTTCCTGAGAGCTAAGGAAATGGCACGCCGAAGAAAAGCTCTGCAAGACACAAGAAAACTAAGATATCTTTTAACCCTAGTTCTAATTTATATCTTAGTTTAGTTTTAGTTCATTTTCCGTGTTTTAAATTTCAAAATTTGCAGCTTTTTACTGCTGCGTTGCGTTTTGAAATATCAAGGAATAAAATTTGAAGCTACATAAGTCAATCAATGATAGTTTAGTTTGTTATTCAAACGTCAGAGGACCTGACGGATCTCTAACCTCGTTCGTATCCGGCCTTTGAATCGAGTCGAACTCGTATAAACTTCATTAGACCGGCTGAGAAAATAAGAAGTTGCTAAAAATGCAGGCCGGTTTTTTTCTTTAAAATAAGAGAAGTCATTAGAACCAAACAATCGATCGAGGTTATAAATGCATGTGAAAGGTCGAAATTTTATGCTTTTTGAATGCTTATTTAATTTTTTTTTTTTTTTTTTCATTTTTAACGAGAGCAATTTTTTATGAGTAGAAAAAACGATACGGCAAATACCTAGCCGTACGTGAAATAGCCGTAACTACTCATTCTGGTTGAATGAATCTTATATATGTGTATGTGTTTGTAAGACAGTACACTCATGCAAAAGCCATTCTATCCGGCGAGCCAAGTCAAACTAGAACCAGGCATGCGACGTCACTCTATCAAACGGTTTTTCCATTCAATTTCTTTTCTTCATCTGTTACACTCGAAAATATTTCTCTTGGAATTTTATTCCCGAGGGAATTGCACTTGGCCTGAAATTAGAAAGCTAGACAAAGCTGACATGCTTCTTGGTTTCCGGTTCAATTTGTTCGATACGTTAGATAGCTAATCTAAAGACTAAAATGAATGATTTGAAGAGGAAATGTACTAGTTTATCAAAAGAAACAAAAAAGCGCTAAGCGAAGACAGACTCCGGAATTCTCATGGGTAAAATGTTTGAATGAATGATAACTCTTGAATAGATCTATCAATTAAAATGTTTTCTCGGTTTAAGGAAGAGGTTTAGTTTTGGTTAGTCTCAATGGATGAAGAATGATAAATGAATTGACTGGATGATGACAACATGATAAAAAATGGCTGGAGGAGAGGATGAATGAAGAATCGGTGAATGAATAATAAATCAAAAAATTAATTTGGTCAGGAATGGATTGATGATCAAAAGGATGAATAGATACAAAAATTAGAATTTTTGTAGGATGTATAGGATGAATATAAGAAAGAATAGATAGACAAACGAATGCCCTCAACGATTTTTAAGCCGTAAAATATTGAAATAATAAAAGAACAAAAAAGAAAAGAAAAAAAAGAAAAGGAAAAGAAAAGAAAAGAAAAGAAAAAGAAAAGAAAAGAAGAGAAGAGAAGAGAAGAGAAGAGAAGAGAAGAGAAGAGAAGAGAAGAGAAGAGAAGAGAAGAAAAGAGAAAAGAAAAGAAAAGAAAAATCAAGACGAAAGAAAGCAAATGACGCACAGAGATGGACGCATAAGACCCTTGAAATGTGTCGTCCTTACTTATTGGGAATTTATCTACAAGTATCCTGATTCCGGTGTTCTGTCAGGTTGTATCAAGTTGGCTGTCATACAGATACCCATATACAGCACAAAAAATTGTACTCATTTGCCAAAAAAAAAGTAATTTATCGAACTAATTTGACATCTTAAACGCCTGAGTACTTAAAAAGGTTTAGTAGATTATCGCGATATCTTGTTATCTTATCGTACAAAATTAGCCTCGTATCTCGAATAGGTTTTCACTGAATTTATCTGTGGACGAAAAGCTTGACGATTTGAACTCGAACGCTCAAATATCTTACGCTTTTTTAATCTTTGAGAGTGCTATCACTAACAGTCCTCGGTACAGACGCATAGCCAGTAGAAATCAAGGCACTGTTATGGCCAGTGCTAACTGTTTATGTTCGGCGGTAGGCGATATTCATTGACTTTTGAAATCACGGTTAAGGGCTAGTCGTCATAAGGTCAATTACCAATACACCGCAAACCAGTTTTAGATGTAGTGGGATCTTAGTTATGTTATTTCCCATTGACAGTAAATATATATGATGTTAAAGCACCACTAATTGTTACTCTTATTTGTGTAAATGAAATAATTTCCTTGACTTAAATAAACAAATCAGTTAAGTGGTTTCGAGAAATAATTGCCTTCCGTGACACGGTCTGCTTCCAAGACCACAGGTCGATTAATGGCTCGAATTTATAATTGGTAATGATTTTTTGTTGTTGTTGACTGAGTGAATGCATAACTTCAGCATTTATTTCAAAAAATCAAATGACAAAAGGGGGTCACCGACTTTTAATAGCGCTATAAGAGTTTCTTCTGGCCTGCGGCGAAGAACGAGGGCTCTGGGCATAATCCATTTTTTGATATCAGGATTTCTTGGACTTCCGGTATAACAGCGCACGCGTTCAAATCTTGCACAAATTATACATATTTCCCCCCCGATTTTTAATCTGTACTATAATTTTAACTTTGATTTTTAATTCAATTTAATTTTTACTTTGTTTATTTTGACCGTTTATATCTCACTTTCCGAAAATTGCGCATGCTCCAAAATATGGATTATGCTAGAGCCCTCGTTCTTCGCCGCAGGCCAGAAGAAACGCAGGCTCTGGGTACGAGATTGAATGAATGGATGAATGGATGAAAACTGGGGGAAAATTATATATAGTATGAATATATCATGGATCTCTGAGTCACGAATATTGATCATCATATGTCATCATATCTCTTTCGCTCTCCTGTCACCACTCTAATCTTCTTGGACAGGTATTTAGGTTAGTGCGCGCGTGCCCATCGTGAGCGGAACGAATATTTTGATGAGCAAAATATCAAGAAGACACGTTTCTCATAATAGCTCCTTATAGCTCAGAAGCAAAGCAGGTAACATAATCAGTATGTTTTTATTATTACTTTTGTCTTTTCCTTAAACTTACATTCTCCGTGTCCGCATAATACGAAATTCCACTAAAATTCACTGCTGTTTCATTGCGTACCATGCGTCACACGAAAGAACATTTTACTAGCCCAAAAATATGGTTCCTTGCGGGGAATATCACAATAAAATTATATATGTTGATGACCCACATTTTTCATTTCCTCATTTTGATTCAAGTATCACAGTGTTTAACTTAAAATAATAAAAATTTGTACTAGGAAGCGCTCTCCCTTCGAACTTTATTCACAATTAACGATAATATCCGACCAGAAGTTCTTCTTTCGACGACATTCCGAATTTAACCCGAGTAATAATAATAATAATGATGATGATGATGATGATGATGATGATGATGATGATAATAATAATAATGATATTTATTTATACACGATAAGTTAAATACAGCAGAGCTGATGTGGTCGTGTTCTAATCCTAGGTCCTAATCGAAATCGAAATCGAAATCGAAAATCGAAAGGAATATGGGTAAAAATCAGTGAAGCGGTTAAATATTCGTTCTTGATTAATTGTTCTCGCTAGTAATAAGATAATAATGGCGAGAAACAATCCATCAAATGCGTGTGTTTGGGTTAAGCCGGGAAGAAAAACAAAGTAGTTATGATTCAGTTCACAATCCCGAAAATATGAAGACATAAAAAAAAACGTCTCCTTCCTCACTTCCCGCTCGCCTACGAAGGTTCGTGCTGTAAACCATCCATAACTAGTCAGATAAAATTATGGAGTCAGCTAGGCTTCAATGATTGCTAACCAGAGTTCCTTTCGGTCCAGTGGCATAGCATAGCTTGAGTTGGTCGACGAAAACATTTTTTGAATTGACTGTATACAGTTGGTAGGCCGAGTTCATTATAACCCCCTTTTTAAAGAATGATTTGAATGAATAAAACAAATTAAAGCCCGAAATATTTTGTGCTGAGAACCCATGGTTCCGACACAGACAAAAGTAAACTGATCAGCGTTGCAACAGTTCCTGTTGGAGTTGAAATCTTGTTCCACAAATTAACTACAAATTATCTGTTTTAAAGAATACTAAGAGAATTAGGATTTTTTCACTGGAAATAAGCAATTGAAAACATTTTTCATGGTCAGAGATTTTTGTGCTTGTAGGACATAGCAACGTTTACTAAGGAGAGGAAAAACCATGAATGAGGTTAAAATGCCTTCTTTCAGACTCATAACTACATCTATTTTGATTTTTCATTCACCTGATATAAAAGACATGTCTTTAACTTTCTCCAGTTTCTACGTGCCATTCCCTAGAGTATACGTTCTTCATTGAATGATTGCGCATGGGAAAACACACGAACTCCAACATAGAAACTTATTCTCAAGGGAATAAATGTCAAGTGGTCGGAAATGGGAAAACATTAGGCCCAAGCTTGGCCAATTGACAATTATTTGTAACGTACAAACGGTCTGTCACATATCCTGTGCAAACAATTGGTGGCTAACTCACGTTTTAGACCTAATTTTAAAATCGTTTATATATATTTCTTGACCGATTAGAAAGTTTACTCGCATTAAGAACTACAATCAGACCTGTTAGCAGCTCACATTCACCTTTGCTTCGCGTGCTCTTTGCAGGACATAATCGGAGAATCTCTTCCACGCGCTAACGTCGATTAGAATAAAAAGTTATACGCTATTGCAAAATCATTGTTGGGATGACATGAAACATCAGAGGATAATTATGTACTTTCCCAGAATACCTCTTGAGGTTTGTATGCATGTACTCAGTGCGGGGATACTAGAGAAAACCGTTTGCGTGTGCGTGCCTTAGGTCCAGGTCAGACGCCATAATTCACATGAGCCGAACCTAATTGTAGTTTGGATCGACTTATGGAATTAGATAGACTGGGTTGAGTCAAACGTCGAACTTATTACGAGTATTTACAGTGGTACCAAAAACAATCATATTTGAGTGGTCAGCGGCAAACGCATCATAATGGCGTCTGCCATGGCAGCTCGCCGGATATTGTTAATAAAAAAATTTTGAATTCAAGAAAAAGACGGGCTACCAACAAAAAGCATCATACTTTTGCAAAAAAGATGGGTGGAACTGCTACGTGATATGTTTTGTTTCTGCTCTTCTTCTGCTTTCGCGAAATGAAACGGACGTACGTGAAAGAGCATGTAAACGCTTTGCACGTAGTTTTGGTTGGTTTGAAATTGTCTGGAACAATTATTCAGATGAATGGTTTAAGAAAACATTCAGGGTTTCCAGGGGAACATTCCTTTACATCATCCACCATCTTTGAAGAATGCTCAAGTGCGCATGCGCTTTGAGTGATGGTTAATGAAAACGAGGCCAAAACATGCATTAACATAATTATTACATTTGGATCGGTCCATGTGAGGTAAGGCGTTTGACTCGAAGTCGATCTTCAGTCGTTCTTCACGACTGACCTAGTCGTGAAGAACGACTTAGTCGGTCCAAATTGAGTCAGTCGAACTTAATTTAAAAGTCTTATTAACTCTGAAACTATTATCTCTGAAACCGTCATCTCTGAAAGTATTATCTCTGAAATTATTATCTCTGAAATTATTATCTCTGAAATTATTATCTCTGAAATTATTATCTCTGAAATTATTATCTCTGAAATTATTATCTTTGAAATTATTATCTCTGAAATTATTATCTCTGAAATTATTATCTCTGAAAGTATTATCTCTGAAATTATTCTCTCTGAAATTATTCTCTCTGAAATTATTCTCTCTGAAATTATTATCTCTGAAATTATTATCTCTGGGGGTTTTTCTCCTGCCTGTAAGGTGTCCGTAATATCGGGATGTCCTCAAGGCGAGAGTTAACTGTGTAGAAAATTTTCTTGCCATTCATCGAAATTAACTCTGTTTTCATTGATCTATATTTATTAGGAACTTCATGAAACTCGCATTCACATGCATATATCTATTTCTCAGTCAGATTAAACGAAATTCATTATCTCTCGTTTCGTTATTATATAACACAGAAATCCAATATCGACTGTATCTAAAATACTAGGACAACTCGTAAAACGATAGTAAATGATCAATGAACGAATAAATATAAAATAGAAATGTCCGATCGACCATTAAAAAAGGTATATATATCCAGTGGTTTGACTTTTGAGCCAAGGAATCAACCCAGACTACGTTTATAACGCCATAAGAACCCAATTTTGCGCTCCCACAGTACCCATGGTAACCAAAGAAGGTCAGCGCCCCGTCATGGCAAGGGCTGATAAATTCAGTTGCACTGTCATATCAGAAGAGCAAGCAGTAAAGATCCATCAAATCTATCTTTATCTGGACTCTGTTTGTCGTTTTAAAAACTAAATGTACAAAGTCAAAGCTGCCAGGAACCGACAGCAAGTCCTGTGTTGTCTCATGCTCATCTTCTTGCCGGTAAGGTTGATGCGTTAGGTATTTTGGTCTTAATTGATTGTCTTTACGTCAAGGTGCGTATCAAAACCACGCGACAAGGGAGATAGCCGCCAGGAGTAAAGAAAAAAATAAAAAATAAAAAAAGGCACTTCAGTCCATAATATAGAATTAAATCAATTATATAAGTACATGAAATTTAGCTGTGGCATTTCTCCAGAGTAGACGTATTTGTCGTAATATTGGTATTTAAAAGTAGAGTTTTGAGAAGCGGGCAAACCAGAGAGAACCTCGAGAAAAACACTCAAAGCACAGGAAGAGAGCCTACGAGCAACTTTACCCACATGCGACACAGAGTCTGGGAATCGATCCCAGGTCATCTTGGTGAGAGGCGTTTGTGTTTGAAACTTATATATAGTTTAAAAAATTAGAGATAGAGACGTTGGAACCAATGCTATTTAGTTTCGGCTAGTGTTCAACACGGACCGCGGAATTGCTATAATTTACCTTGGTACTTGATCACTGTAGTATGCTTCAAGCTTTGGATTTCTATGAGGACATACCAGACATTAGGGATAATAAAATTAATTTCTTCTGATCGCGCTAATGTTAACTTCACACTAATGAGATTTGTTATCGTCATCTATTAGAGTACAAAGGCTATAGAGTGCAAACAATATAACTGTGAAACTTTAGTAATACTAAATAGCACAATTTTATGCAAATTCCATTGTTTTCTATTGTTTAATTAGCATTATTTTGTACTATTTAGTAATTAGTGTTTCACGGATTCATTGTTTGCTCTCTATATCCATGAGCCAGTGCTGCAAAAGTGGTACTTTTTTTGTACACACTAATATTAGAGTACACACAATTGCGGAACGTTGTTATATAAAAAATAAAGAAAATAAAATAGAAATTAATTAAAAATAATTTTGAATATTTTGATCGTAAAGCTCCCTAAATGAATGAAAATAAATGTATTGGTATATACCAATAAAAAATAACAAGAATGTCAAATCTAGCTATACTTCAAAAAAGTAAAAAATTACAGCTGTTTTGCTCAAAATATAATTAATTCCTATGTTATTTTGCAATTTTTTTAATTCTATATGACAGCATTGGATTTCGGAAAATTAAAAAAACATATAAAGAACTTAATGTTGTGTGCTTTATATATTTTGTACTAAATAAATTTATTATCAGTAGACTCAAGAGAATTTATATTCCCTTGGTAGACTACTATGTCACAGTTGAAGTGTAAACACTATAGTGTATTGAATCTGATAACTGTACGAGCTAGATTATACTGATAATTTTACTTTACTAAAATAATAAGATTAAATAATCTGTGTGCTATACTGAAAGGGACACCATGCAATTATAACAGTTTTCAATAAAATTCTACGCGAATTATTCGAAGCTGCGAGCTGCCCACTGAAATTTTAGTTTTGGCTACCGCTAACAACTAGCGGAACTGGCAATCATCTGTCCGCGGTACCTTTTATGTTTTGAGTGGCAACAGTGCCCAATCCCAAACGGAAAACTTTTTACCATTTAGGACATATTATTAGACCTTGTATAAGGAATTATTTGGACTTGTCAGCAAGGATCAAAGATATCAAGACAAAGGATTATTGATAAAAGCAAGACTAAACTAAAAGCAATTGATACAAGGGCACTCACGATACCGAGTGATACACATTATATTGTAGCTAAGTCCGACTAGACAAGGGCCTATACAAGATAAAAGCCAGACCAAAACACAAAGACAACTGTTAATGTGAGCCACTTTGTACTAACCTAAACTGAAATAACAGAAACGATAGTCAAGGGGTAGACCACCCAAGCTAAACCTTATAATTCCAACGAGATTCTGCGCCGGGAAGAAACCACTGTGAGACCACTAATTAATCTAGTTTGCTTACTGCTTCTAGAAACATAGCGGCGGCAACCTAATCGACTAAATCTTACCAAATCATCAGCTTCTAAAAATAACTTAATTGCAACAATGAACAGAGGATACTGAACTTCTGAAAATAAATGGACAGTCGGTTTATATAGTCAGTGAATGATAACGGTGACCTGCTTGTCATCGCCTCAGGATCGGAGAGGATTCCAGTAGATTCTATCCTTAAACAGGAAATGGCCTTTTGCTCTGACGGAAACCACAAGTGGTATGGTCATGTGTGATATTTATAAACCAGCATGAGATGCACGAAAAGTTAAACTGGATACACGAAATAACAGAAAGCGCTCTTACCTTTGATCCCCCTAAAGTACCCTACAGTAGAGGAGGGATAGGGAGAATTTCAAAAATCGAAAAACAAGTTACTCATTGTTCCGGAAATAAAAGATATTGCTAGCACAGCTACTAATCTAGGCTAAACTACTCGATCTTGTAGTGTAAATGACGTGACCAAAAAATCGCTGAGATATGAATAACAAATAGCTATGATGTTCGTTGATCAAACAGGAGAAGCTCATGAGGAATGCTTCGTATAGTCTCCAACATGGCGGTTATGACGTAACATGCACGCCATTAATATTGACAGATTTTTGGATCAGCACTAAAGAGGCATATTTTTGCTCACAATCTCGCCTCTAATTGGCTGTGAACTTCCAGCAACTTCCAGCAACGTGATAAAAGTATAATCAATATAATTTTCTAAAGCTAAGTTTATTATGTCAAGTTCACCAAGACCGTAGCCACCATTTCGGATCATCAAAGCGGTGCTTTTTTTAATGAACTTGTGTTGCCTCGTGACTCAAGTCGTCGCAATGTGATCTGAGTTTGTTCCAGAAAGTTAAATCTATAAACTCAGCTTTTTAATAAAAAAAGGGGGTATTATCAAAAAAATAACCAAAATAAATTTATTTAAATTCCAGTGTTGTTATTCGTCTGGAAAACTTTCAATACAACTGCTGGACTACACGAACGCTGCCTCACGTACATATGACGGTGGTTGCTGTGACAACATACGTTTCTGTGTCAGCTCTTGTGATAATTTCTTCATACTTTGTCTGGCGGGTGTAGGAGTGACTGATAAATGTTCGCTGTACCGACGAGATACTCAAGTAACAAGTAGTGACAGGTTTTCATTCTCTACCTCGTTGGGCAATGGCTTAAAAAATCCAGTTATTTATAACTTCACTTTGTGGCAGGTAAACAACACATCCCTGTGATGCCCAGTTGTGATATTCTCGTTGCGCTTCTTAGGTTATCTATTCTCGATCCGGCCTTCGCTGTGAAGTTAGGAAATTGAGAGGAGATATCGGAAACAACATGTGTTTGTTCCCCGCGCATCAGGTGCTCACTTTGACAAATCCTAAGCGAATTAAAGATTATGGAGTCCTGGTTCTTTTCTATCGGATTGTTTTTTAAACAGATATGGGGGAGAAAGCAGACTAATGAGATTCATTGAATAAGAGGAGTCTAATCTTCACTGGAGCCAAAATAACCAGACGAAAAGGGGGTAACGTGTAGCCACACCTTTCTAAACCTGCGTCAGGCATCCCAGATCGTAGGGCAGTTCAGTTCAGTTTTATATTGAACAATCATTACAATTAATTATATCTACAAAAATGAACTATTATTACATTTACATATTACAGGCAGAGCGCGTATAGATATACGTGAATTGTTATGCAATCATTTGATGCCACTTTATTTGCAGCCTCTAAAGTTCAGTGTAGAAGTATGGGACGACGACAGTTCCAACTTTGTTGGGAAAGACAGTGATTTGATTGATCGTTACACCATGAATATTCAACACTCACCATCACCAAACATGACGGATGCACCAGAGTACATGCACAGATTGACAGGACGCCAATCAATTATGAATATCAAGGTCAAGGTTAGTGTCTTGTATGTTAAAGAAAATCAAAAGTGTCACTCATTCAAGGAAAAAGAGCGTAATGCACAAATCCCGTATTCATTGTTCCATCTTCCTAGTGACAAGCTAAAATGCGTTTTTGATATACAGCATAGAACAGACACCGAGTGCTGACAATTGTAAAGCCTAGTTTTCACTAGCGACGGAAGCAGAAGCAGAAGCGTAAAACGTCTTATGTTCCTGTGAAAATCAAAAAATGGAGTCGTAAGCAGAAGCAGTACATCGACGGAAGCAGAAGCAGAAGGAACGGAAGGTTTCCTTTTTCTTATGCTTATGCTTCTGCTTCCGTTCTTATGTCGCTAGTGAAAACCAGATTCTTATGCTTCTGTCCTTATGTCGCTAGTGAAAACCAGATTCTTATGCTTCTGTCGCTAATATACAGAAGCACAAGGTGGTAAGCCAATCAAATTCTCGTACTCAGTCCCCTGCACGGGAAACTTCCTATTATTCCTCTTATGCTTCAGTCACATTCATTTACACATTTAGAACATAACGATCTTATGCTTATGCTCATGCTTATGCTTCTGCTTCCGTCGCTTATGTCACTAGTGAAAACCAGCCTCAAATGTCTGTGTGAGAATCAATGCATTCTAGAAGGCTACTAAAAGATATTATGAATTCGAGAGCAGACATTCTGTATTCCATTGGGAAAATTGGAGGCAGCATGATCGACTGGTCATAGCGTCGGTCTCGCAATCCGGTGGTGCCAGGTTCGAGTCCCGCTGTGGCCACTAGCTGAGACTGTATTTGTCCTTATCACTGATTAGAAGTTCAGATTCAGTTTCTCGACCATGCTTGTAAATAGCCAACTGGTTTGCCTCCTTGCCAGTTGGGATTCTTAAAACACTTTATGTTTCTTTGATTATTTTCATTTCAGTTTATTAATTGTAGGAGGGCCATAATGGAAACTACTGGGTCACCAGTAATGTATGTCACCCTCGTTAAATAAAATCAATTTATTTATTTATTTATTACCCATTGTTTAATGAAATGGGTAATCAAGCATAGCCGAGATCAGTCTATTTTTGATGAGGATGCTAACATGACTACTGAGTTAGTTAGTACTCTGTGAGTTAGGGTCCAGTTATGTACAAGCCGAAGATCGTATTAAAATTTGAAAAGATTAGAAAACCGGAGAACCCGCAGATAAAACCCTCGAAACACTGTAAAGAACCATCAAATTCTACATTTATTGAATTTATTCATCTATCTATATATTACCTCATAAATTATTCTAATAAAACTAAGGCAGTTTAAATGCTATAAGCCAAGTGGTTTCTTTTTAAATTGCCTTACCATCGGGAAATCAAATCTTATCGCATTATTGTAACTATTTTCTTGTTTATAAAGAAAAATCATTAGTCCATCATGTATGTCCAGAATACACGAACTCCATTATCAATATTCGCTTTGTAAAAACAATTAATTAATTTGTACATATCTGTATTATAGTACTATGTATAGATTTATAAAAATTGTATAATTAGAATGTAATATCGGAACTTGATTGTAAATATTTCACAGATATTCTGATGGTTTGTAATAAATATTGATTGATTGATTGAATCGAGCCAGGGAATCAAACACGGCTCAAATTGATGAAAGATTGCTTCTCTAATTAGCTGTTAAATTTGTTTTGTCTTTTTTAAAAGGTTTATTGTGATGACTTCTACTTTACCCCTAATTGTACAACATATTGCAAGGCACGTGACGATAGTAAAGGTCATTACACCTGCGACTATTCTCGAGGTCGCAAAGTCTGCCGGGAAGGATGGTATGGCAGTAATTGTTTGGTTTACTGTCAACCTCTTAACGATTCTTTTGGTCATTATATTTGTAATGAAATGGGACAGAAACTGTGCCTTGATAAATGGATGGGAGAAAATTGCACTAAAGGTATGTACTTATTTTTAGTATAAAATACGTTGCCTTCGCAATTTCATCTTTGACTTCGAATTAGCCAATCCTGAGGTCGAGAAAAAAACTGGTTCTATTTGGTGTTGCATTGCATTGTGGGACTATTTTAGGGGAGATTTACAAGATTAATGATGATTAATTATAATTTAGAAAAACAACGATTCTGCACATTGGAATGAATGTGAACGCATTTCACGCATTCATTGTCAGCCAATAGAAACCATAGGAAAGTCACAGTGTTGCGCTAATTATTAAGTTTCTCATTCGAAATGGATGCAAGCGTGAATTACCTGGGACAACTCTTCAAAAACAACTTAGTAATAAAAAGCATGGTTATATTTCCTTACTTTCAGAAAATTCTTCGAATATCCATCCTTCATCTGTAAATAGTGCTTCCATAGGTCCTTCGCATTTGTCTTCTATTAGTAACGGTATACATGCTATACCATCATTCCCATCCTTCACTAGTCGTAAGCATCACTATCACACCGAAACAACGACATCATTAGCTAAGCTGAGCAAATCAAGAAACTTCTACTCGTCTCCAATTTCCTCAACTCTAAATAAGAATATGAGAACAGTTTCCATCGAAATAAAGCCATCTCATTATGGTCCTATATTACCAATAACAACCTCTGACAATGGTCCCATATTACAAGTATCAACCTCTGACAATGGTCCCATATTACAAGTAACAACCTCTGATAATGGTCCCATATTACCAATAACAATCTCTGACAATGGTCCCATATTACCAGTATCTACTTCTGACAATGGTCCCATATTACAAGTATCAACCTCTGACAATGGTCCCATATTACCAGTATCTACTTCTGACAATGGTCCCATATTACAAGTATCAACCTCTGACAATGGTCCCATATTACCAGTATCAACCTCTGACAATGGTCCCATATTACCAGTATCAACCTCTGACAATGGTCCCATATTACCAGTATCAACCTCTGACAATGGTCCCATATTACCAGTATCAACCTCTGACAATGGTCCCATATTACCAGTATCAACCTCTGACAATGGTCCCATATTTCCAATAACAGCCTCTGACAATGGTCCCATATTACCAATAACAGCCTCTGACAATGGTCCCATATTACCAATAACAGCCTCTGACAATGGTCCCATATTACCAGTATCTACTTCTGACAATGGTCCCATATTACCAGTATCAACCTCTAGCAATGTTCCTGTATTACAAGCATCTTTAGTATCGTCAACTCACAATGGTCCTGAATGGCTTACTTTGTCGATAGACAGAAATATAACGTCACCAACTGCAACAGTCCATTCATCACATTCAACAAGTATCAATCATACTTTTTTCAAATCATCTGTTCAATCAACAAAAACAACACAACCCTTGGGTCCAACTCTCAGCAATTCTTATGACAAGGCCAAAGTCTCATCGACAATTACAGCGAATGGAATAGAGGTTCCATCTCCAACAGATAAAGCTCTTTCTTCTCTCGCATCAAAGGAAAGTGACTGCAGATCTGCGGCATTAGACGACAATTCACTCAAACTAATCCCTGTATTCATGGAGATTGAGATGTCCGAGCCACATGTAAGTGTTTTAACACTATTGAAATTATAAAAAATATTCTTAATATTCTAATTGAGGGATTTCTAATCTTTTTTATTTAATAATAAGCTGAAACAAAAGCAAAATACACCGTGAAAAGGAAGCAAGTCATCATAAAAAGAGTAAAAAGCTAATATGTCGAAATCGAATTATTGAACTCTAGTCTGACGTCATTGATAATTTATTCCTAATCGGTAAATTTACTAAATCACTAATTTACTAAATTACAAATGTTCTATTCTTGTATGACAACCTTCTTGCAAGTAGGTGTATATCTGTACTTCAAACATTCAAAAGCCCCTTCCTCCGAAAGATTGACACGTAGTTTGGTTGGCAAGGAAAAGGGGGTAATTAATGTTTTTATTATATTTTAATGCATGTCTTTTTCCCTTTCGCACATCATAGGGCAGAGAAAATGTAATTGCACGAGTAAAACCTTGTATCTTGTTTAAAATGAATGAATATTGTAAAAGCGAGAGAGAAATCTGTAACATCCCCAACTGCCGGAAGAACATTAGCAGGTAACAGAATGTAACTGGACATACGGACTGACACTTATAGTTATCTTTAAAAAAAATGTTGCACGATAGTTTTGTAACAACCCCTGTACTCAAATTTTTTTTTTGCTTGATAATTTTGCTTTTCCTTTCCTCAGGCTCGAAATGTTTTTTGAAGCTTACGCGACCTCCCCCTCAAATATCTAATGGTCTATCCCTATAAGATAATGTTTCTTCTTTTAAGGGTATTATTTGGAAGAAAACAATTGGCTGCCGAGATAATAAACAAACAGGGCGAAGATCAATCACAAATAACGCTCCAGATAATGGCCAAAATACCTGGTGTAAGTAAAGGTAAGAGAGTGTAACCCCCAAACAGAAATATTTTTTTCAATTTTGAACCACTTAACTACGTACCCTTGACGTTTTGGACAAACATCTCCGCTCGAGCGAATTAACCAATCACCGAGCATTTTGTTCGTAGCTCACTATTTCCTATAGTTTCAAGTTTTAAGTGCGATAAACAACAGCTTTTACTTGAAAATGATAATTAAATTTAACTAATCCTTGGAAAGATTTATTAAATATCTTTAAGACATAGCAAAATTTTGTCCTTGTTGATGGTAAATATTTCGTTTTGACAAGAGATAATAGGAAAGTATCGGAATGCTTTTTGTGTCAAACAATGCATTACGCCGGTCTAGATTCCAGAACACCTGGCTAGAGCGTATGGAATTCACGGTCTAGATTCTGCACCTTCAATACGGACCTCCTCGGCTCTGGAGCGTCCGAGCATAATGTTGTCCCATTTCAGACCACTTTGTTTTAGTTGTATCCATATTCATGTGACTTCTCATGCACAACCATTAAACAAAGAAATGGTACTCTAGGGAATGACATGTTGTCTGAAATGAGAAAACATTACGTCAGAGCCGAGGAGGTCTATTCCCTGTTTTCCTAAATGTAAGCGCGTCTTTTCAGGAATCGTACCACCTGATGTCTTGTTTGAAATTTTAAACTCTGCGGTCAGTGATATCGATAAAGCATGTGACGTGCACGTAACTCGTGTTTGGATAGAAGGTACAACCGACCTTCCAATCTCAGGACTCCTCAAGAACTACTCACAAAGCACTAGCGTCAACTCAAGAGCGTTGACTTTTATTGCTGTTGGTGCGTGTTCTATTGTTGCCATGGTTATTGTTTTTGGAATATCATGCCATCGATCGAGAAAGTGAGTATTTGAAATTGTAATTGAATTTGTTTTTCGATTTATCATCTGTTCAATAAATGTCCTGGATGAAACGAATGTAACGTCACGTTATACCCTTACGTATTAATATAAGGACAATAATGAAAAGACAATACCAATACCTTTGAGAAAATCAGGGTCTCGCAATGAAGGATATACAAACTACATAAAAACAGATAAACAAACCAACCAAACAAACTTTCCTTTCATAAGGAGGACGCCATGTTGTACTTCTCCCATCAGATATATATCTGTTGCGATGTATTCGCTTGATAAGATTTTTATTTATCTTATATGCACTAGCATTCGCTCCAGAAGAGTCAAAGTCAACCCGTTAATAGACGACGATTCCACCCCTCCAGACTCTCCTGACATCCCCGTCGCCGATAAAACACACCTACTTAGAAAACAAGAATTCCAAGTAAGTTTTATTAAAAACAAGTTCTCCTAGTTTTCCTATATTTCACGTTACCACTTACTAACCTTCTCTTGTTCTTTCCTACTATTTACCAATTACCTGCTTAAAGCATACGGAGGCAGGGTCGTGTGGTCATAGCGTCGGTCTCGCAATCCGGTGGTGTCGGGTTCGAGTCCCGCTGTGGCCACTAGCTGGGCCTGTATTTGTCCTGATCACTGATTAGCTCAGATTCAGTTTCTCGACCATGCTCGTAAATAGCCAACTGGTTTGCTTCCTTACCAGTTGGGATTCTTAAGACACTTTATCTTTCTTTGATTATTTCTTCATTTCAGTATAATTTCAGTGTCCCCAATTAGTTGTATAAACTAAATACAATAAAGTTATTTATTTATTTATTTATATTTTAGTGCTGAAATTCTCTAATGATAAAGTGGCATAGATTGCAACTCCTGCAAACCATTAAAACAAAAGATATCTTTGTTTCACATTAATACAAATAGGTGACGTCAGCATAACTTTAGCTATAAGCCTCTGGGCATGACAGTTACAGCCTTAGTCAGCAACTAACTAAAATTAGTAAAGGTTTTGTTGTTGCATAGTTTTACATAGTGTATGTTACATGGGTATGTTGTTTACCAAAGTTGGGATATATGATCGAAATAAATATGTAAATATTATCATCCAATTAGAAAATATACCGGGAAAACGTGCATAGAAGGTTTGGTAAAATCTATTCTATATTTTTGTGAGTTTTCACTGATTATACATCGGTCATAGTGTTTTTTTAGGCCTGGTATGCATCATGCAACGAGTTATTCCATTTTTCATAACTATTCGAAAATTAACCCGAGATTTTTTCGATTTTTCATAACTATTCGAAAATTAACCTGAGTTATTCGATTTTTTATAAGTATTAGAGAATTATTAGAAAATAAGAACAAAACCTTTTCCAACCTTTTTAGAAGTAGCAATGTACCTGATCGATTCGTCAAAAAGTCAAAAGCAGTGATTACTTGTTCTTCCTGAAAGCCAGAGGCTCGTGATTTTAAAAGATTTTAGCTTACCTTCTCGTCTCTTTCCATATCTTAACCCTGATGATGCTTTTGGCTTACCGTCTCGTCTCTTCTCATATTCTTAACCCTGATGCTTTTGACTACATCTAAGTAAAGGGCCTATACTTCATGCATGTGATGTCAAAGCAATTTGGAGTACAATACAAAATAATTCCAGCCACATGAAAATCGGACTCGTACTATTGTGTCCTCCAAATTGAGCTGCATTCCGATGTGCTTTGAGGGGACTATATGTCCTTCGTTAATACTTAGTGTTTTTCATTTTTCTACAGAAATCGAAGACATCATCTCAGTTGACGAATGAAGAATTAGAGCTCACAAGTAGAATTCCTGGTTCGGTTACGTAAGCATGTGACGAAACGAAAATTAACATATAATAATGCATCAAAATAGTCAGTTTTAATCTCGTTTGGATGCAAATGATAAAATAGGAAAGAGCATGCGTGCTATATGCTTTGATAAAGCACGCGCTATCGTTTATCCTACATTGGTTATAATTTGCAAGCTAAACTTTGACAATAAATTTGATCTTCTTTATTATTTGTTAATAGAGTAAAATAAAGGGAGAAAAAGAGTCTCTAAAGCATTTTACTCACAATTTTACTTTGTTCTTTGTCACATCTATCGTGTGTTATTACATAATATTAATATTGGTGCAGATTATGGTTGTTGAAACCATTCGTTAGAAATAATTTACTTTAAAGGCGTTTTTGCCTTGATTCCTCAATGGAATTAAGTTACATGCCTTTTTTAAGTTTTATTTTTGTTTGTATTTTGTCTAATATGTTATATATTCATTGGATATAATTTTATCCTCGTCAAATATCCTTATGTACATATTTACATATTTCGACTCGTTATAAAGTTCTTTGTTTGAGTTGTATCCTTAATCATATATTTTATCTTATACAACCATTTAAAAAAGAAATGATACTTCAGAGAACGACCAATTATCAGAAATGTGAAAACATTACAAGCGAGTTAAATGGTTATATACACTAATTCATGTCCTAAACATACGCCTTTTCAGACTATTAGTAGCGCATATGTATGTACTTTTGTCACACAAAAATGTAAAGAATGTGATGACGTTATAAAATGGTAAAATTGTTTGGGAGGGGTGGAAAAGTAAAGCTACGTTGTTAAAGAGGGGTGCTAAGGAGAGGTTTTGGTTTTGGAAGAGGAGTGGTAAGAGGGGAAATAGTTAAAAAAAAAACAAATGACCTCAAAGGGATTTGAACCCATAATCTTCCCTTACCACCCCTCCTTAACAACGTAGCTTTACTTTCCCACCCCTCCCAAACAATTTTACCATTTTATAACGTCATCACATTCTTTACATTTTTGTGTGACAAAAGTACATACATATGCACTACTACTGTTAATTAAAAAATAAAATTGTTGTTATAGTTGTTATTTTCATATTAATTAATTCCACGATTTAGGGAGCTATCTTCAGGAAGCAGCCACGTGGATGGATCTTTGATTTTATTCAGGTGTCTCTGGTGGAGTGGTAAAGCCATCTTTTGATTGTATACTCATTCTTTGCCCCCTTACTCGAATCAGTGGAACTGCATAACGATCTTCAATGTGAGGAGGCTTTTCTTTCTTTTCATCTTGATCACACATACTTATACGTCTTCTTATCCTACAACAAAACAAGCACTTTATTTAAGGCGCAATTTATTTTCATCCACGTGGCATGTAAAGTCTACGCAGATCCAAATTCTCAGTACATATGAGTGTATCGCAATGAAAATTAGAGTGGACATGGATATACAGGTGACACCAGTTGATACAAGGAACTGACATGAACCAATCAGCGTGCAAAACCGCGTAATTAGAATGTTTAAGCGCAGCACCGTCAAGTCTTCTTCCAAGGACTTCTAGTGCTTCCGAATAGAGAATCCAAAAATTAAGTTAGTGCCGTAGTATGGAATATTAGTATAATGTTTTTTTTTTTGAAATAATGCTTTTTGATTTTATTAATAACGCATTTATTGTATTTTTATGTTAAACTAATCCCCCTGTTTCCAATTTGAATTTTCAAATTAAATAATTTAACAGAATATATTAAAGAGAAAAAAGTTATCCCACCTTGCACGCAAATACTTGATGAGCGTAAAGGTGGTGATAACCAAGAACGTAACAATTCCCAATGTGACTGCGACGTACTTCCAAGCCTCATTTTGCCTGATTGAATCCCTCGTGCTATTTGTCGTATACATCTCAGTGGATTCATTTAACGCTGTCATGGTTGATTGTACGTAAAGAGTGCTTGATACTTTGATTATTGTTGGCCGCGTGTTTACTATCGTAGACCTAGATATGGATACTGACAAGTTTATTAAATTTGTAGTAACCAAAGAAAAAGTCGTCTTGGGAATGAAACTTGGGGTTAGCATAGGATTTGTAGAAACCAGGCTATTACCACACATGACGGCAAAGTGTGGACAGCTCTTTATTGTATTCGTCAAATTACAGGAAAACTGGTGGAGGGACTGATTGTTTGAACAGGATAAATTACAATTGGTCCCATACCATTCCTTGTGACACACCTTTGTTCCATTGACAAAATTACAATCGTAGTGGCCAGTAGAGTCATTCGTAGGAACACAATATGATGTACAAGAGGCCTCATACCAATCCTTGTGGCAAACCTTTGTTCCATTGGCAGAATTACAATCGTAGTGGCCAGTAGAGTCATTCGTAGGAACACAGTGGGATGTACAAGAAACCCCATACCAATCCTTGTGGCACACCTTTGTTCCATTACCAGATTCACAGTCGTAGTGGCCAGTAGAATCATTTGTAGGAACACAATATGATGTACAAGTGGTTCCATACCAATCCCTGTGGCACACCTTTGTACCATTACCAGATTCACAGTCGTAGTGGCCAGTTGAGTCATTTGTAGAAATACAATATGATGTACAAGTGGCCCCATACCAACCCTTGTGGCACACCTTTGTTCCATTGGCAGAATTACAATCGTAGTGGCCAGTAGAGTCATTCGTAGGAACACAATATGATGTACAAGAGGCCTCATACCAATCCTTGTGGCAAACCTTTGTTCCATTGGCAGAATTACAATCGTAGTGGCCAGTAGAGTCATTCGTAGGAACACAGTGGGATGTACAAGAGACCCCATACCAATCCTTGTGGCACACCTTTGTTCCATTGGCAGAATTACAATCGTAGTGGCCAGTAGAGTCATTCGTAGGAACACAATATGATGAACAATTTCCTCCATACCAACCTTCGTGGCACACCTTTGTTCCATTATCAGAATCACAACTGTAATGACCAGTAGAGTCATTCTTAGGAATACAATACGATGTACAAGAGGCCCCATACCAATCCTTGTAGCACACCTTTGTACCATCGACCGAATGGCAATTGTAGTGACCAGTAGAGTCATTCGTAGGAACACAATATGATGTACAAGTGGCCCCATACCAATCCTTGTGGCACACCTTTGTTCCATTGACAGAATTACAATCATAGTGGCCAGTAGAGTCATTCGTAGGAACACAATATGATGTACAAGAGGCTTCATACCAATCCTTGTGGCACACCTTTGTTCCATTGACAGAATTACAATCGTAGTGGCCAGTAGAGTCATTCGTAGGAACACAATATGATGTACAAGAGGCCCCATACCAATCCTTGTGACAAACCTTTGTTCCATTGGCAGAATTACAATCGTAGTGGCCAGTAGAGTCATTAGAAGGAACACAGTGGGATGTACAAGAGACCCCATACCAATCCTTGTGGCACACCTTTGTTCCATTGACAGAATTACAATCGTAGTGGCCAGTAGAGTCATTTGTAGGAACACAGTGGGATGTACAAGAGACCCCATACCAATCCTTGTGGCACACCTTTGTTCCATTGACAGAATTACAATCGTAGTGGCCAGTAGAGTCATTTGTAGAAATACAATATGATGTACAAGTGGCCCCATACCAACCCTTGTGGCACACCTTTGTTCCATTATCAGAATCACAAATGTAGTGACCAGTTGAGTCATTCTTAGGAATACAATACGATGTACAAGAGGTCCCATACCAATCCTTGTGGCACACCTTTGTACCATCGACCGAATGGCAATTGTAGCTGCCAGTAGATTCATTCGTAGGAACACAATATGATGTGCAAGTGGCCCCATACCAATCCTTGTGGCAAACCTTTGTTCCATTGACAGAATTACAATCGTAATGGCCAGTAGAGTCATTTGTAGAAATACAATATGATTTACAAGTAACCCCATACCAATCCTTGTGGCACACCTTTGTTCCATTGACAGAATTACAATCGTAGTGGCCAGTAGAGTCATTTGTAGAAATACAATATGATGTACAAGAGGCCCCATACCAATCCTTGTGGCAAACCTTTGTTCCATTGGCAGAATTACAATCGTAGTGGCCAGTAAAGTCATTAGAAGGAACACAGTGGGATGTACAAGAGACCCCATACCAATCCTTGTGGCACACCTTTGTACCATTACCAAATTTACAGCTGTAGTGGCCAGTTGAGTCATTCCTAGTAGCACAATATGATGTACAAGAGGTCTCATACCAATCCTTGTGGCACACCTTTGTTCCATTGGCAGAATTACAAGCGTAGTGGCCAGTAGAGTCATTTGTAGGAACACAATATGATGAACAATTTCCCCCATACCAACCTTTGTGGCACACCTTTGTTCCATTGTCAGAATTACAATCGTAGTGGCCAGTAGAGTCATTAGTAGGAACACAATGCGATGTACATGAGGCCCCATACCAATCTTTGTGGCACACTTTTGTACCCGTAGCATTATCACAGCGATAATGCCCAAAACCATCAGGCTTACAAAACACGTTGCACATTGTACCATACCAGAAAGCAGCGCATATCTTTGTTCCATTGTAGTCACAGGTATAATTATTATATTGATTATTCTTTGGCCAGCAGTATGTTGTGCAATTTTTTCCATACCATTCCGGTTCACACTTGATGCCACCATTACTAAGGCACGAATAATGCCCATCAGACGAACTATTCCTCGGAAAACACCATAACGTGCAGTTGTTTCCATACCAGTTTTGATAACAAAGTTTAGTTCCATTACTATTACAATAGTAGTGTCCCAATTCATTGTCACGAGGAAAGCAATAGTCCGTGCAAATGTTCCCATACCAGTTTTCCAAGCATACCCTAGTACCGTTATCATTGCACAAGTAGTGGCCATTAATGTCGTCACTGTATTTACAATAAATACCACAGGTAGGACCATAGTAAAATCGATCGCAATATAACTCGTATTGAATTTCTAGTGTTGTCTTACTCGTACGTCTTCTACCTGTCAGGCTAAAGGTATTGGATGTTATAACTGTACCATTGTAGGTCGGGATAGCGCTGATAGTCGCAGAGTGTTTGTCGATAAGGTCATCACCCGAGGTGTCATCATCCCATGCTTCTATGAATACTCCAAAATCTTGCTATAAAAAGGAGAAAAATCAGCATTTCTAAAAGCAATGATGTAGGGCTGGTATACATATGCGGTTATTTCTGTAGTCGTGTTGGAGGGTTGATATTAAATATTAGCATTTGAACTTACTGTTTTTATGTTGAAAGGTTTTTCCACTTTGTAATTCATAGCAAATGTGTTTCCACCCAGCTGTACACTGGTATGCACACCAGACATGCAGTTAGATATAGAAGTAGGGTGTGGGAATGTTGTTAGACATACTTTAAAATAAGTATCGCAGTCGTTACAAAGCGTATCACAACAAGAATTATCCCAGTCTTTTTCATCGTTATTTGTCATTTGTTTAAGAATAACAGCAAAATTTCCTTTTCCACTAACTGATACCTGTTAAAATAAGAAGAAAACATATTACAAGATAAGCGACGATGAAGTCAGTTATAACTACAAAAGATTAAGCTAAATTTTATTTACGATTCAAGCTAAGCACCTATGCAGAACTAGTTCGGCAATGTTTGGATTGTCAATTCCTGACACCCTAGATTTCTTCTTAAGTTGGATGTCTTTTGTTTGTTTGTTTGATTTTCTTCTGTTTTTTGTTTTTTGCTTCAGAAACAACAGAATAAACGATTTACAGGATTCGACTGATTTTTTATCTGATGTGCCGCGTGTTAAATTCCTTCCCAAAAGGAGATCGCATCAGCGAGATCCAAAAGGAAGATCAATTTAGGGAGAGAACAGCAGCACATCGATATGATGACGCCAACTATATCCTCAATTTCTATTCTAAGACATTGTTTCGGTGTTTAAAGAATAAAGTTCAATGGTAAGTTTTTTTTACGATTCTGTTTAGAGCCAATACAAATTCTTGAATGCAACTGAATATACTATGTTTTTGTGCATCGCGTTTAAATCATTCTAAACGAATTGCACATTTTCTTCACACATGGAGAAGGGAAAATAACGTTGTGGTAGGACTATACGATAACTTTATTCAATCTCCCTGGATATTGCTTTTCGAAAATAATAGAAAATTAATATTAACTAATACAAGTGCATTTCCTCAAATGATATGAATTACTATCAAAAGAAATAAATAATAAATGCTACACGATACGTAAGTTAAAATCTACTAATAAAGACATACTGGGTCTTAAATTAAAATCGGTGAAATTAGTTATGTTTTTTTAAAGCGAAAGCCTCAAAAGCAAAAATTAAGGGACACATTATTCGAAATATAGATCTAAATATATTATAAGTAATACAAAGAAGAGAAATCGATAAATGAGATTTAAACGTGTAATAAAAAACTGGAATGTCTGGAAATAGCTTTTAAAAGGAGTTGACGACATATTTTTAGGCCTTAGTTATGGGACAGATAATAAAATAATAACAAATAAAAAAAGTAATGTTTACTTTAACACGTGTTTCCGTAACAGAATATTATACGTATTATTCTAACATCTGATCGTCACGCGAAAGCGTCAGAAGTACTAGGGACACACTTTTTGAATTGTAGATATATATAGCATTTTGGTCACAGGTACCAAAGAAAACGCTATGAAATGCTTGAAAGACGCTTAATCAATTGATGACATCTTTCTAAGCCTTTGATAGATATTAAACAGAACGGGTGTTCCCATATATCGGAGCTATCATACTGGTTAAATGTATTCTTTGCAAAGGTGGTCGAAACTGCTAGGAAGGTTTCAATTATTGAAATGAAATATAACGAAGTGAAATGTAGAAGCTATAAATAACAATCGTTACATTATGTCAATAAATGATACGCAGTAACTCACCACAAATATGAGGCAAATGGCGACCCCTAAAACATATTTTATCGCCCACATACTGGTTCTGTATTCCACTAGTCTTGAATAAAACCCTAAACCATCAAAACAACAAGACCCACGCGAGCGAGAGATATTATCGTTATTAAGTTTGCAAGTTGAAAAATGTGACGAACAACACTGTTTTTTTTTTTTTTTTTTTTTTTTGCTGTTTGAAAAAGGCATCTGTTTCGTCCTGAACACTGACCTTCCCATGGGACCATTTCCGTGCGAAGTGACCCACGGAGTACCTGATTGGCTGTGGATTGGTGCAATGAATCGCCTGACCGGCCTGGCTGTGAGTGTAATTTATTTCATATGTAATGGAAATATCAACCTCTTATACAATCCTAGTTGAATAGACAAACGCTTATTCATGAAATATTAGCGTATTAAGGTACGTAAAGTACATTACGTACTGTAACGTGATTGGCGGAATGTCCCGCCAAGGGTCTTTCCCTAGGTGGTCTGGCACGCACTTTTTACTTTACAAATAAATGTGACTTTCAATACAACGTCAGTGATATTGCTGCTATTTTGATTTCCTGTATTGAGTATAAGTATTAATTTCGTCAGAAAATAAATCGAACTGGTTCAAATACTATAGACATAGCTTCTAAATCATGATTCTTGCGCCGAGTATGGCTGCCACGAATTTTCCAGCTTTGGTCATAATTTTATATTTTTCCTTTCTATGACTCACAATGTGATTTTATTTCTAGTCTATTTTATTTTGTTACTAAAGACTAGTA